>SNQN01006837.1:0-24056 GCA_008642245.1 Bassia scoparia
TTCTATTTATTGATTTATTCATAAACATTTCCTTCTTCCTTTTCCCCCTTTATAATAATTAATAAGTACTTGACTGCAACATTGTTCAATCACCAGGTTCYCRGTGTAGTTTATGCTCTTACTTTATGRGTCTCTTTTCTAGTCAAGAAGGTCGAGAGCTGGAAAAGGATTTCTCAAACCTGGATGTGACTCGGAAATTAACTCGTTTATCCATAGAAGATTCCTCACTATCTGATTGGCACTTGGGTTTTCATATATCTTTGGTATGTTTWAGATTTTGTTTACAAGTTATGGAGAGTTCATGTCCTCTCTTACGGACCTTGATTYTCTTGGATCTCTAGTATATTCTTTAAATTTGCCTGCATTTGATTMGKTTTTTTAATAGCTTTTGTCTATATTCCTGAAATTTCAGTCTACATTTGCTGCCACATGACCCATATGTCTGTTTAGTTTTCTTCAAAGCACAGTTTGTTCTTTCTTATTTCCACTTAGTTCATTCTTTTATCCTGGCGTCCCTCTCTATGTCATTGTTATTGCCCTCTTTTTAACTCTCATTCTGTGTGGGGAGAACTGTTGGTGTTGGTTGATGTGTGTGTGTGTGTCATTGGTTTTTCTTTTGATACTAAGGGGATGTATGGCTCACACAAATCAAGAATAGCTCTTTTCCGAAACTAATAAGGTTTGTGGTTTTAAAACAGACATGTGTATGGGCTCATACCATTCTTCCTAGTTTCAACTAAAAGAAAATTATTTAGATCCAATCAAAAATGAACACATGGTTTTCGGAATCAATTCCCTCTAATTTCAAATATGAGTCTGAACCCATACCAATTATGAACCTAACACCTCCTAAATGTACATATAGTACATCTGAAGTTAACTCAGTGTAATACATCCAAATGCTATTATTACTTATCAGAGGAGACACAAGAAGGCAAGTGGAGCAGCAAAAGTAAGTGAGGCAGCAAAAGTAAGTGGAGCAGAAGCAGAGGAGGTTGGTGACACCTAAAAGGGATGTCAGTACTCACAACACACTCACAGCCAAAAGTTGGTAGGTAGCAGTACAACAAAAGGGCTGTTGTGTATCCTTTTCCTAAGGGATGTATTATATTAGCTAACTCTAGTAGTTTTATTATTCATCCAAGAAATAGTTGTATTGAGTTTGGGAGAGCTTGAGACCTCTCGAAAGTCTCTTTTGTATCCAATTATTCGGCTAGCAATCAAAGAGTTAGATAATTTACCCTCTTAATTTATTTATCATCTTTGTGAGTTAGTGAGTTCATTCCACTTGGTATCAGAGCAGTTCGATCATGGCCCCTTCATCAAACTCTCGCCGTATAGAAGTAATGGAGGAGAAGCTCGAAG
Organism: Bassia scoparia; assembly: GCA_008642245.1. NCBI lineage: Eukaryota > Viridiplantae > Streptophyta > Magnoliopsida > Caryophyllales > Amaranthaceae > Bassia > Bassia scoparia. Next base: position 1,366 of record SNQN01006837.1, read on the forward strand.
ACTTCGAAAACTCGGTGCGTTACATGGTGGGGGATGCGGTGGAATCTGCAATCTCAGCAATGAGGCAGTCCTTGGCCTCACAGTTGACGGAGGCTCACGAGAGAACCACCCAACAACATCAACAAGAGTTAGCCACGGTCACGGAACGGTTGGAAGGACGAATCCACTGTAGTCGTGAGCAACAGGAGACCCAACCTGCTGCGAGACGACCAAAGGAAGTTCCAGGAGGAACTACGGGCAACAGTGGCCCAACTTGGTGTCGCCAATGGAGGAGTTCGCACCGAGAGAGGAGGGGGGAATAGCCATTCAGCAACAAGAGGAGAGGGTGTAGAACGATTTCCACCACATGGTGGGGAGGACCAAGGAAGGGGAGGACATGTTTTTACTGGGGAGGAGGAAATAGGTGGAAGTACCGGAAATTAGAGATGCCCACTTTCGATGGAAGTGATCCGGATGGGTGGTTGTTGAAGGCGGAGAGATATTACACGATCCAACAATTTTCGGAGGAGGAAAGGTTAGAATGTGCAGTGGTGGCCTTGGAAGGGGAAGCCTTGAGGTGGTACCAGTGGTCGTATCGGCGGCGACCATGGAAGACGTGGGTAGAAATGAAGCAAAGGGTGTTGCAACAATTTAGGCCTTCGAACTAAGGGTCCTTGCATGAACAGTGGTTGTCCACCACTCAAACCACCACTGTTTCCGACTACACCCAGAGATTTATTGACATGGCGGCTCCATTGGAGGATATACCAGAGAGCTTGATGCTTGGAAACTATATCAATGGATTGAAAGAGGGAATTAAGGCTGAGATGCGGGTGCTGACCCAGAAGGGCTGGAGCAAGCAATGGATTTTGCCTTAAGGGTTGAAGAGAGGAATCGAATCCAAGGGGGAAGGTCCAGTGGGCCGGCCCAAACAAAAACTGGCCCAACTCCAGTTTTTACAAGGGGAAGTTTTGGATCAGCTGGATCCATGCCAAAAGGGTCTTTTGGGCCTCAACATTATAATGCCAGTCAAACCAAAATGAGTGAGTCCAATTCGTCCAACATTGTAAACAAGCCTTTCTCTTCAAACTCCACATTTTCTTCGAACTCAAAAATGTCAGGGGGGATAAGAAGACTCACTGAGAAGGAAGTGCAAGAGAAAAGACAAAAAGGGTTGTGCTTTAAGTGTGATGGGAAGTGGGAAATCGGACATGTTTGCCGACGTCGAGAGCTGAGCGTACTTTTGGTTGACGAAGGAGAGGAGGTGGACGAAGGGGACGAGCAATGGGAAGACGAAGGGCTTCCGACCACCGACAACCTTGAAGGGCAAGTGTCACTTAACTCAGCCGTTGGGCTATCCAACCCGAAAACACTCAAGATGGTGGCAAGCGTGCAAGGGGAACCGGTGGTGGTGATGGTGGACCCGGGGGCCATCCACAATTTTATCTCCACCACCACCATACAAAGGCTAAACATTCCGGTCACCGGGAACACGGAGTTCGGGGTCTCCTTGGGCAATGGTGATACGATRCAAGGACGAGGAATGTGCAAGGGGTTGCGGATCGAGTTGCGAGGTAAGCTCGAAATTTTTGAGGATTTGTTACCATTACAATTGGGGAATTCGGATATTATCTTGGGTATCCAATGGTTGGAGAAATTAGGGTCGGTGTTGACTAATTGGAAGACTTAAGTCATGCAATTTCGCATTAATGATGCAACTTTCACACTGAGAGGTGATCCCACCATCACGAAATCACAAATTTCCTTAAAGGCCATGGTGAGAACAATTAAGAAGGAACATGGGGCTATTCTGTTGGAATTTACTCAATTGGAACAGGGAGTTCAAGTTGACGAAGGGGTGACAGTACCTCCCTTTCTGGTAGGTGTTCTCGAAGATTTCAGCGGGGTGTTCACACCTCCAACCGGTTTGCCACCGTCTCGGGGCCACGTGCACTCTATCATCCTCAAAGAGGGAACCGACCCAATAAGTGTTCGGCCCTATCGTTACCCTTAAATTCAGAAGGATGAGATCGAACGATTAATTCGGGAAATGTTGGATGCGGGGATCATCAAGCCTTTGAGCAGCCCCTTTTCGAGTCCGGTCTTTCTTGTCAAGAAAAAGGACGGTTCGTGGAGGTTCTGTGTTGATTACCGTGCCCTCAACAAGGCCACTGTGTCGGATCGATACCCAATTCCAGTGATAGATGAATTACTTGATGAGTTAAGTGGGGCTCGAATATTTTCCAAGCTCGACTTAAAATCGTGCTATTATCAGATTTTGGTCCGGAAGGAAGACACTCACAAGACCGCTTTCCGCACTCACGAGGGCCACTACGAGTTCCTCGTCATGCCCTTCGGCCTCACTAACGCGCCGGCCACCTTTCAATCCTTAATGAATGAGGTATTTCGGCCCTTCCTTCGTCGATTTGTATTAGTCTTTTTGGATGATATTTTGGTGTATAGCACAAATGAGGAGACCCATAATTCACACATGAGACTAGTATTCCAAAAGTTGGCAGCAAATCAGCTTGTTGTGAACAAGAAGAAATGTGAATTTGGCCGTAACCAAGTGGCTTATCCGGGACATGTTATCTCTGGCCAAGGAGTGGCAGTAGATCAGGACAAGGTGAAGGCTATGGTTGAGTGGGGCATTCCTAAATATCTGAGAGAGTTGAGGGGCTTCCTCGACCTTACGGGGTACTACCGCAAATTTATTCTGGGATATGCTACGATCGCACGGCCCTTGACTGAACAACTTAAAAAAGATCGGTTTGGATGGACGGAAGAGGCCACACAAGCCTTCGAACAATTGAAATCAGCCATGACAAATGCCCCGGTTCTAGCCATGCCGGACTTCCAGAAGTTATTTATTGTCGAATCTGATGCTTCTACTTATGGTCTTGGAGCCATTTTAATGTTGGACAACAAACCCATAGCTTATTACAGTAGCTTGTTAGGTGTCCGAGCTCAAGTCAAATCATTTTATGAGAAGGAATTAATGGCGGTTTGCTTGTCCGTTCAGAAGTGGAAGCATTATTTGCTAGGAAGGAGGTTCGTTACTTGGACAGATGAGCAGAGTATCCGTTTTATCACACAGCAAAGGGAAATAGGAGCTGGGTATCAAAAATGGGTTAGCAAGCTCATTGGCTTCGACTTTGAGGTCCAGTACAAACCCGGAAGTGCCAATCGAGTGGCTGATGCCTTATTTCACAAAACCGAAGGCCCAATTGAGTTTAGTGAATTGAGTTCGAGTATAAAATTAGAGTGGACTACACTGGAAAACGAGATTAATCAAGATGAATTCATATCCGGGTTGAAGCAACGAATCAGTAAGGGAGAGGAGATTAAAGGGTTCACTCTCACGAACGGTACGCTGCTCTACAAATCTCGCATGGTCATTCCCAAGACCTCCTCTCTTATTCCAGCAATCTTGTTTGAGTATCATGATTCACCAGTGGGGGGTCATGGTGGGTCATGCTGGGGAAACTAAAACTTACCTTCAATTGGCCCGGGAGTGGTATTGGCAAGGAATCAGACGTGAGGTGCAAGATTATGTGTGCAATTGTGTTACGTGCCAGCGTGTAAGGCTTCGCAGCAAAGTCCCGTAGGGTTGCTACAGCCCTAACATTCCCGAGAGAATTTGGGACGAAATCTCTATGGATTTCATCGATGGGTTGCCACTTTCAAAGGGGGTCAATGTCATTCTTGTGGTAGTGGACCGTTTGTCCAAATATGCACATTTTTTGGGCCTTAAACATCCCTACATGGCCTTAAGTGTGGCTGCTGTGTTCATCAAGGAGATAGTAAAATTTCATGGGTTTCCATCTTGTATCGTCTCCGATCGTGATAAGGTTTTCCTAAGTACGTTTTGGCGTGAGCTGTTTCGTTTGCAAGGTACTGATTTGAAAAGAAGCACTGCGTATCATCCTCAAACGGATGGGCAAACGGAGAATGTTAACAAAGGCTTGGAGACTTACTTGAGGTGTTTTGCTTCTCAACATCCGAAGTCTTGGGCCTCGTGGCTGTCATGGGCAGAATATTCCTACAACACTTCTCCTCATTCGTCCACGAAGATGACTCCCTTTAGGGTCGTTTATGGTAGAGACCCACCAACCCTTCTCCGGATAAATCACAGTAGCACAGCGGTGAGTAGTTTGGATGAAACCTTGAAAGAGAGGGATTTTATTTTGGAGGAGCTGCGGGTGGAACTTTTGCGATCTCAGCAACGCATGAAGTCTTATGCCGATCAGAGGCGTCGAGATGAGGAGTTCGATGTGGGTTACTTCGTATTACTCAAGTTGCAGCCATATCGCCAACAATCCTTGGCCAAACGCCCTTTTGAGAAGTTAGCTGCTCGTTTCTATGGGCCCTTTCAAGTCACCCAACGTGTTGGTAAGGTGGCTTACAAGCTGCTCCTTCCCGAATCTTGTAAACTCCACCCTGTTTTCCATGTATAACAACTCAGGAGGGCAGTGGGCCATGTGCCAAGTTCACCCACGATTCCCCCTCACCTCAACCCAGCTCTGCAACTCGTGGTGGAACCTGAAGAAGTGCTCGAAATTCGTCACAAAACGAACAGGAAGGAAGGCCCATTGGAAGCCTTGATTAAGTGGAAGGGCCTGCCCATTTTCGAAGCCACATGGGAGGATGTGGCAGCCATGGATGCTCGGTTTCCTGACTTCCACCTTGAGGACAAGGTGAAAGAAAAGGGGTGGAGTGATGTAATACATCCAAATGCTATTATTACTTATCAGAGGAGACACAAGAAGGCAAGTGGAGCAGCAAAAGTAAGTGAGGCAGCAAAAGTAAGTGGAGCAGAAGCAGAGGAGGTTGGTGACACCTAAAAGGGATGTCAGTACTCACAACACACTCACAGCCAAAAGTTGGTAGGTAGCAGTACAACAAAAGGGCTGTTGTGTATCCTCTTTGGGATTGATGTATTATATTAGCTAACTCTAGTAGTTTTATTATTCATCCAAGAAATAGTTGTATTGAGTTTGGGAGAGCTTGAGACCTCTCGAAAGTCTCTTTTGTATCCAATTATTCGGCTAGCAATCAAAGAGTTAGATAATTTACCCTCTTAATTTATTTATCATCTTTGTGAGTTAGTGAGTTGATTCCACTCAGTTAGTCAGTTACTTATGATCTGATTATGATTCAAGAAGCCACCCCCATCCTAATATTGAAGCATGTTTGTCAGTAGAGCACTAAWTCTATCCTTGCCCTTCCCTTTTCCTCCTCTTTTTCCCCCCTTGTATCTCTTTAAGCTTATGATCCGTATTAGTTGTTTTTTAATGGGTCCGTGCTGCAAATGTTTGACTGATTTTTTTTATATCAATGCAGGATATGCTTCCTGAATATATTCACATGCGCGTTGCAGAGTCTATTCTTTTTGCTGGTAAAGCTGTTAGAGTGCTTCGGAATCCCAGCCCTGGTTTTGCACAAAATTCACTATATCGCTACCACATTCCTAGGGATTCTCACATAATTCAAGGATTTGCTGATCGCATTACTTTCCAAAAAGATACTTCAACAGAATCTGAACTTACAGGAGAAGAGTTACTTCCACAGGCTGAGGCAGACAAAATTGAAGCAATGCTCCAGGATCTTAAGGTAACTAGATGTAAATGTTCGTTCAGAAGTTTGCAAGTTTGTAGCTGCAAACATAAAATGATAGTTAAATTATGGGATTCTCATGATTTGCTCTTGTGAATTAAAATGGCTAGCCCCAAAACCCCAATAAACAGGCCAACAGGGGGACTTTATTTGTATTTTTTTACTTTAGATGATATAGCTTTTGGCATGAATTTTTAATTATTTCCCCCTATATGCAGGAATCAACGGAATTTCACAAAAGGTCATTTGAGTATGCTGTTGATTCTATTCGAGCTATTGCAGCCAGTCATCTTTGGCAGGTGGTATATGCCAATATAATACATATCTGTTTCCGTTGTTTTATGTCATTTATCTGAGCTTTCTTGCKTAATAATTACAGCTTGTTGTGGTTCGTGCTGATCTGAATGGCCACCTAAAGGCCCTGAAGGACTATTTCCTTTTGGCCAAGGGAGATTTCTTCCAGGTTAGCTTTGAACACATTCAAGATAGCAAGTGTGTCTTGCTGTGTTGCTTTTGTCCTTAATCATGTGCCAAATAATATGTGGGAGCCTGGGAGGAGCCAGGTGGAAGTGATTTTGGTGCTGATGTCTTGAACATATGATCAATGGTCATTCTGTTTATATGCTTATTTGTATCCTAACCTTTGAAATTACTGAAGTTTTGTTAATTTAAACTATTTCAGTGCTTTTTGGAAGAGAGTCGCCAGTTGATGCGTTTACCACCTCGTCAATCAACCGCTGAAGCTGATCTTATGGTGCCTTTTCAATTGGTATGGTATAACACAGTTTCTGTATCTCACTGACTTTCAAGTTAGTATTGGTCTTTGTTTCCCTTTTAAGCATTATCAGTACATAACCTMTCATGGTGTGGAAAGTAATTTTAATGAGTAATTTTCCTATTATATCTTGAGGTCATTATGCTATACGCACCTGCCGTCCTCCGATACGCAGGTGACAGTATCCCTTCTAACTAGATTTGGCTTTTTTATGTATATTTTAAAAACTAAAACTAAAAGTAATGATGCAACTTTCAATTTGTTGTAAGCGGATAGTCATATATTKAAGAACTTACTCCCTGTTAGTAGTTAGGTTACTAATGTGTGATTAAGCATTTAATCTATCAATCTAACCAAGGTTTTGACTTGTAATGGTGAATGGCAAGATCCTGACTCCAAAGAAAGATTGATGCTATGTCTAGATTACTCTATTCATCTATGGTCTATGGTTTGCGGTTTAGATGATTATGGTCTGGTGGATGTGTCGTTTTTAGCGTATCCACTCCAAACACTTTGCTATAAATAGGGGATAAGATTACATGTTCTTAACTGTCGAAGGTCAGATCTAATTACAAAGACAGCTTTTTTTTAGTTAGGTTAAACCAGGGAAGATCTTTGTTCTGGAGTAGCTAATCAGTCACGGCATGTCTAATTTTAAAGTTGCTCTTGTAATATATGTGCAAAAAGGGGGCTCCCTCACAGAAGGTCATGCAAGTCAAATGTGAATTGATCTTTCAATAGGAAACAAAGGAATCTAGGTGTGATCTGATGGTTTTCCTTTGCAGCAACTCAAAATAAAAATGACATTTAGGATTAGTGTCTAGTTCTTGTTGAAGTGGTTGTCCTTGGTGATCATTTTAATAATTTTTTTAGTGTGTGAGGAGAAGCATGATTGTGTGAGGCTAAGCCGAGAGATCTGCTTGATGTAATTTGTATGGCATTTTTTTAGTGTTTTGGATTCTAAACGTGATGCTTGCAGTACTGCTCATTATTCTGTGTCTTATAGGTTGAAAGCTTTAAGGCCATTGACTCTACATTTGATATGCTTTGGCATGGATATCTTAGGCATTTACTCAGTACAACATTGTGGGATAGCAGAGCACAAAAAGTTTGTCTTGTGCAGAACCAATGTAGTCTCAAACATTCAAATGTTCTCTTATCAAGTAATTAGCTTCTAAAAAGGATCAAACAAGGAATAGGTTCTAGATTGATGAAGAAGTAAACCAGTGCACTAGTTTCTGCAGCTTCATAGTCAACCCATTGGTACTTAAAAGATTTGTTCTTTCATTTGTGGGAGCAATCCAAATCAGTAACTGCATCCACACAAAACTTTGCCATATTTATGTATTTGTGTTTGGAATTCTATGATTCTTGTAATTATCATTCCATAGATATCTGGTTTTTTTTTTTTTTTTTTTAAATATTATATCCGTAGGGTGAAGAATATAATTATTAGTTCTTATATGAATATGCGACAACTTAATTTCACTTTCGTTGTGATGCAGGCTGCTGTGAAGACAATTAGTGATGAAGATAAATATTTCTCTAGAGTATCATTACGGTGAGAGTCAGTACTTTTCACTCAATGTTTAAGATTAGGTTTTCATACTATCATATCTTGGCCATCTACCTACACTGTTAAAATCTGGTCTAAGGCTTCTTATTTTTTTTAATTTTTTTTCCTCTCTGTTTCCTGTGCCAATTAAGCTGGTTTGAATTGCACTGATTTCTACTACTATCGGATTGAATATGTTATTCGAGAAGTTTTCTGAAGGGTAACCTTGAAGTTGACTTTTCAATGTCCCTAATACCCTATTTCTATGCTTTCCTAAATAGATATATTTGGGGTCATAATGTCGTTTTTAGAACACGTAGCAGGCTTTGGCCTGGGATATCAAGTGATTCTGGCTTCCAAGGAGATGGATTGACGCACAAGATAAATAAAGTTATATGAGTATTAAGGCAAAAGAATAAATATAATTTGGCTTTTTGAAGAGTCTCTACTCAATATATTAATCATTATATTCTTCTATCTTTTTATTTTTAGCATCATTCATCATTCATATTTGAAATTGTCATGATGCATGTTACATTATCTTATATGAATATATTCTTCCACCTATTATTTACAATGACTGCATTACCCTCACTCTTACTTCAAAAGTTGGTCTTCTTGTTCTTTCTCTACTTAACTTAAATTAGGAGTAAAAATTTGCCACATGCTTGCTTCTTGAGCKTAATGCGTTTTCCATSACCYTATCCTTCTCTTTCRTCCTCAAATTGTGCTTGGAAAGGCTATCGTACTGTACCAGARGGRTTGTATTTAGCTGTCTCGTCACTGTAGTCACTWGAATACRCTGCTTGACTGCTTTGTGTTGATATAGTTACTCTKMTCCTRCTCTTCTTTACACCMCTTCTGCATAATTGAGTGAGGTCYWTGATCATTTGTGCTTACAGGAATGAACCGAATGATGGAATGAATTGTCAAAATGAACTGCARTGATTAGACTTAAAATTCATTGAGAACTAACGGGGCGTTTGGTATGAGGGATAATGGGTGGGAATGGGATTATTAATCCCAAGTTTCTATAATCCAATGTTTGGTACGTGGGAATTAGGTTTGGAAGAGGGAATGGGCTTGGGATTATTTAGCTCTTATTCCCCATGGTTTATTACCGGGGTTTTTTTTGAGGGGTGGGGGGTTGGTAATATGATGGTGGGAATGGGATTATTTTGACGAAAGACTAAAATATTCCCCACCTATTAATTAATATAATACCTTACCCCACTTATAAAAGGATAAATTGGTAAACTTTCGATTTAATCCCTACTTTAATTCCACATACCAAACATGGGATTTCAAAATTTTCAATTTTATTCCTGCTAATATGCCAAACTAGGGATTGGGATTATTTAATTATTTCTTACCTTCTAATACCCATTCCCACTCCCACTCCCATGCCATGATGCCATATTCCCCAAATTTCAATTCCCACATGCCAAACACCTTGTAATAGTAATACTCCCTCGGTTATTTGATTAGTTGTTTCACTTTCTCTTTTGGGATGTTTTTAATCAGATATTACATTACTCTTTTTAACATTAATTGGTTATTAAAGTTACCGCTATACCCTTTTTAATGATCACATGAGTCACTTTATCACTTTTTGAGGGGACCACATGGGTATTATTAGAAAGTAAAGTATATAAGTTCTTTTTCTTAAACTGTATGCCATTTTGGTGTGGAAAATCTAATTAAAAAAGGGGGGAGTACAAAAGAACAAGGCATTGGATGCCCTATGAAGATGCAGAAAGAATGAATCTAATTAGTTGCACCCTCTTTCATTGCATGGATTTGGTTTTTTAATTGTTTGGTTTATGATCAGATGATAGAATGCATGAGATGTATGGTTGAATGTACTACATCAGATTTCCTCGGAGAAACCATTATCGTTGTGCTAGGCTCATTTCTTGTGGAGACACTAAGTCATTATTCTTTGACTTTTGGTTTGTAATGTACTAGACTAATTTGCTTCATACTATACATGTATTTCATTGTGGAATAGCTGAAAACAACAATTGCTCATCTGAAAGGGTCAACCAGAAATAATCTTTGTTATTACTGGCCTAATGAATGAGGTCCATTCATTCAACATCTCAACTCCCCTTGCTCCATGTAAAGCAAGGTGTTTCAATGGAAGCATTGGGATGATGTTGCTGTTGTTTGAATGTTATAATATTCTCTGAAGTACTGTAGATTTCTGGATGATCTGAGTTGCTTCAAATTAAAAATTTTTATCTGCTTGCTTGATGAATATTCCTTTCATTTAAAGGCTCATGTTTCTTCGATGTTTAATTAGTTTTTGATGATTTGTAGGATGCCTTCTATAGTTCCTAAATCAAAAGGTTACACCAGTGGAAACACTGGTGCTGCCTCGTCAAATATTGGAACGGATGTGGATGGCTGGGATGGTATTACTCTTGAATATTCTATAGATTGGCCTCTGCAACTTTTTTTCTCACAAGAAGTTCTATCTAAGTAAGGCTTCGTCCTCTGACATGTTTTTCCATCCATTGTATTGTAGCTGTGTAACTTATTTGCATATTTGATACTTTGTCRTTTTTTGGCCATCTTTAAATCCRTTCATGGTTGTATTGAGAAATACTCTTCAGCTCAGTTTTCTTAAATYTTGTCAATTATTGGTTGTCTCCCTTTTCTTTWCTAATATGAGTTRTTTGCTGAACRTACAGGTATTGTCGTGTATTTCAGTATCTACTACGCCTTAAACGAACACAGATGGAGTTGGAGAAGTCGTGGGCTTCAGTGATGCATCAAGATCATAGTGATTTTGCCAAACGTCGCAATGAGCGCACAAAGTGTTCAACATCTCAGCAGCGGCGGCAACGCTTTAGGCCAATGTGGCGGGTTCGTGAACACATGGCCTTTCTGATTAGAAATCTTCAATTTTATATCCAGGTAACTTGATAAAATGTCTAGCGATGAGTTTCTTGACTTTCATCTTGTTCATCTACTAAACTATGTGTCTAAAATCATTACATTTATTGCACTGGAAGAGTACCTTTGGATTCTGCCCCGATCCTATATGAATAAAACCCTGGCATTGGCATGAGCCTCGTGAAAGCATGGGGGGTCATATGGTGCTCTAATGGAAACATTGGTTTTCCAGTGGTCTTAGTGTTTCATCCTAACTCCTAAGGTAGTTTTTGGCCTAGTTTCTAAAACGGTTTCTTAACTTAGAAACAAAAATAGGGCCATACAGGGAACGGGATTAAAGTTGTTTCTAGTTCTCTAGAAGGCGGTAACTACTTCTAGGAAGCCCAGAATAAGTAGGAGCTACTGTTTAAAGCTTCCGGGAATAATTTCTCGGAGTGCATTTTCTCTCTTTGGATTAAAAAAAACCATGGTCCAAAATATCCTTAATGTTTATTATAAATGACCTTATGTACCATCATGTGGTATCTCCATTTTCTTTTCTGTTTTTCTTGGAACGAATTGAGATTCATATAAAGCAACTGACATTATACGTTACAACTGGAACTTCCTGACAGTGGCCATTATATGGCTGGAGATTAATGTGCAGAATGGTTAAAAGGTTGAAGACGATTGTGATGTGCTACTGTACTCACACTGTTGTTCACATGTTTGATTCATGATAACTTAATGGGTAAGGGGTGCATAAAAGCATTAAATACACTTCCAAAAATGGTACTCCCTCCATTCTTTTTTAGTATTTTTGAAAGGTCATTGTTGAATATTACCCATTGAAGCAATTAWTYTTGGTTTTGTTATTATTGTTAAATTTGTTGATGCTTGGTGTTTGGTCATTGTTGAATATTACCCATTGATGCAATTATTTTTTAGGGGACAAACATTGTTGAAATGTTTCTATTTCTTAGAATTATTTCTCAAATTATTGTCAAACGCTTCTATTTCTCACAAGTCGGTCACTCAAGTTTTTTAAAAGGTTCTTCAAAGAAATAGAAATTGTTTTCAAAAAGCTGTGCCAAACATTTGCTAAGCATTCATCCTCATGCCAATGATGCAAATGAATTGTTCAGAGTTTTTTATTGCATGATGAACTTAATTTGTTTAAAAAGAGAGTTGCTGTCTTGCTGACTTATTATCGAGCCCTGTGAATAATTCATTTTGTGTGAGCTTCGATTACTTGGAATTGCAATACGTGTCTAATATGCTGTCAAATTCCATGCTGCCGTCACTAGTATCCTAAGTAAACAAGAAAGGAAGATTTTATTGAGCAAAGGGAATTAGATGAACATGCTGAATTTGATTGGAAGTTAATTGTTGAATCATGATTTTTGAATTGGCAAGGAATTGAGGTAGTCTCCTTTTTTTTTTTTTTTTTTTTTTTGTACTCTTTACTCTTGCCTGGTGGACACCTCTCCAAATAAAATGGGAATGAGTAAGAAGTGAAAATGGTGCATGTTTTTCCTGTCTCTAATTATCGATGGCCCTCTAATGTTATAATTTCAGCATTTCTTATTGAACCTATTAACGTCCTTCCATGTTAATTTGTGGACTATCCTTTTAAACTTGTTGTGATAATCTATATGCAGGTGGATGTCATAGAATCACAATGGAATATTCTACAAACTTATATCCAAGATTCACGTGATTTTACTGAGCTTGTGAACTGCCATCAGGAGTAAGTCAAGATTTTCCAGTTGCAGCAACTTTCTTGTATGATTTTCATGTGTGCAATTTAATTTCATAGAGGTTTGTTTGTCGGGAATTTTCAGGATATATAGTGTATTTGGATATCATCATTCTTCCTCTGTTGTATATGTTAGGATTAATGGCAAAAGATAAAAATGAAAAGAGAACGGTAACATTGTTAATTTGTTATTGCTTGTGAGGAAATTATGATCTAGTCTAGTGGCACTGACGCACTGCAAGGGCTTGTGAGAGTAAATGTTTTTTCCTGCCGATGTGTTGTAATCAATATGACTCATATAATTATTACTCAGTGAATACATTTAGCATGTACTTTAGGAGCTTCTTGATTCCTTTCAATATTTTTGCAGGTATTTATCGGCCTTGATATCTCAATCGTTCCTGGACATTGGTTCTGTGTCTAGAATATTAGACAGCATAATGAAGCTTTGTCTGCAATTTTGCTGGAGCATTGAAAACCAAGATAGCCCTAATCCAACTGAGCTGGATCAAATTACTGAGGTAATTTGAATAATWTTTGTTCTGTTTGGTTGACTATATATAGACTATAGTTTTACGGGAGACAAGTTCTCTGAATTCAATCTATATACTTCCTCTGTTCAACTAAAATAGCAACAAGTAAATTTGCACGCACTTGGAAGAGATTTAACAATGTAAACGAGCAAATTGATCAAAATAATTTTAGCACAATTAGGAATTGAAATTATAAGATAAGAGGGGTCAAAATTATTTTGATTTATTTGCTCGTTTATATTGTTAAATCGTTTCCTTAAAATGCATGCAAATTCATTTATTGGTATTTTAGTGAAATAGAAAAGTACTTGCTTTTGCATGATTGAGCTGTGCCATTTATCTTTTGGGATTTTCTTATGCCTCCAATTGATGGGGGAAAACTAGCCAACTCGTCCCTAGCACTGAATGTTTCAAAGTCGGCAATATTCATAGCTTAACTTTTTTACAGTGTGTGCCTTCCCACACAGTTTTCTAGTTATTGGAGCAGTAATGCTTAACTATGCCATGTGTTTATTTTTTCTAATTCTGTGCAGAATTCCATATTGAATCATCAGATTACTACTCCATCTGCCCCATTTTGTTTGCAAAAAGTTTTTTTGGTTGACCAAAACTTTTCAGCATATCAGATATGACTATAGGAGGCCACCTCTATTTTCTGTCATCAAATTTGTCTTAGGCTTTGTTTGGATAACTAAGTGGGAGGGAAAAGAAGGGGAGGATGATGAAGGGGAGGGAAGGGAAAGGAAGGGGAGGTGGAAATGATGAGTTTTCCTTCCAAATCTCTCCATTGTTGGAGAGATCAATTTCTTACAAATTAATCCCTCCATTTCCCTCCCCTCCAATACCTTCCCTTCCTCATTTGTTATCCAATTGAAGGAAATTTCGTCCCTCCATTTCCCTTTCCTCCCGTTCCTTCCATTTCCTTCAATCCAAACATAGGTTTACTGTTGCAAACATTAAGATACAGAGGATGCAGCTCTACTTATACTATCACAGTGACCTTATCTCTTTATGGAGGGTAATTGGTTTCTCCAACTAAAACACCTACCTTATCTCTTTATGGAGAGTAATTGGTTTCTCCAACTAAACACCTCATATAATCAAAAATTGTTGAAGTCAACTTTCCATCTCTTATACATCTGGGGATTTACAGGCCTGGATAACTTCAGTTGTTTGTGTCAATAGTGCCTTTCAGGACTACTGGAACTTTTGAACCCATGGCTTTCTTAACTAGTTCCTCGAATCAAAACCTTACCTCTAATTCTCTACTATTTGAGCTTTATTCAGGAATGCCTATAGGCTATCGCTAATGGTGAAATATCTTGAATGTAGATTTTTCTGTATAGTTCTTTAAGGGGAGAGTTTGAGGAATCTGATCCTCTTGTCGTGAAAGATAATAAATACGCTGAGTACTTTTCCATCTGCTGTGTTATCTTTTGACTTGTGTCATACTTTGCACAACCTTGTTTGAAGTGTCATTGATATTTCAGGAATTCAACAAAAAGTCAAACTCCTTGTACACTATATTGCGCAGCAGCAGACTAGCTGGGAGTCAGAGAGCTCCTTTTCTGAGACGGTTTCTCTTGCGTCTAAACTTCAATTCATTTTTTGAGGTGAGTTTATTTATTCATTTTTTTTCCTTCTCCAATCATTTGTCAATGTGGATTTTGCTCAATTTTATCATTGCAATTATTTAAAGCTCTACTGTATTATAGTCATTCTCACAGCATTGTTTGACTGTTTTATTTATTTATTTATTTATTTATTATTTATTTATTTATTTATTTATTTATTTATTTATTTATTTATTTATTTATTTATTTATTTATTTATTTATTTATTTATTTATTTATTTATTTTTATTTATTTATTTATTTATTTATTTATTTATTTTATTTATTTATTTATTTATTTATTTATTTATTTATTTATTTATTTATTTATTTATTTATTTATTTATTATTTTATTTATTTATTTATTTATTTATTTATTTTATTTATTTATTTATTTATTTATTTATTTTTATTTATTTATTTATTTATATTTATTTATTTATATTTATTTATATTTAATTAATTATTATATTTATTATTATTTATTATTTATTATTTATTTATATTATTTATTTTTTTATTTATTTATTTATTTATTTATTTATTTTTTATTTATTATTTATTTATTATTGTCTCTTAAGGAACTTTTGTCACTCTTTCACCCACCTTTGCTATGATTGAGTCACCATTGCAATTTGCAAGACACTCTTTATCTTTTCATCTTTTTTTCCTGTAAAATTAACTTTAAGTTGAATATCCCTATGTTTTTGCAATGTCTTATACTTGTTTCTTTTGTTCTTTATTTCCGACACAGGCAACTGCAAGGGGTGTTCTGAATGTTGTTAGGCCACGCCCTTCTACTCTTCCTGGTTTGCAGCAATAAGCTTATGAATGATTCTCGATCCATGGTGAAGCTGAGGCATTGCAATGCCTTAATGGATCTAGTGATCTACTTCTGTATGTGCTCTCTTTCTGCTGGCATGTGCTGTGTTAACTGGAAGTGTTAAGTTATATATCCCTGTGTATTTGCTTTACGTCGTTTTATGCCATCTTTTGTTCTTCATTGCAGGTTACTGCAAAAGGGTGTTCTGTATGTCAGTAGGTCAAGCCCTACCTTCCTATATTGCAGTAATAAGCTTGTGTTTGGTGTGTTATGTCCAGCAAAGCAGAGGGATTGCAAAATATGCTCTCTTCCTGTTTTTAGTAAGTTGTGAATGATGCTTCTGTTGGTAAACAAGATTTCCTACACATCATTGGCTCCATTATTTGTTTATTTGTATAGGCTTGTTCATTTGGCTGTCTGTGTAGCATGTAGAGAATGAACAATTTAGGTGTGTATGTGAGCTTCTGATGCTTCCTCAAATAGATGTAAATATAGAATTGTATGTTGATGGATTATTTGAAAACCTGGCTTCAAATTGGAACTTCGACCTTGAGCTTAATCTATTTAAATTTCATATCGTGGGATAGCTTGGTTAGAGCCCTTCCCAGTTGTAGGAGATCTTGGGTTTGATTTCATCTCCGCCTTTGTGACTCTTGAAACACCCTAAAAAAATTAGATGATTGTTGATTTCAAACTAAAGAGCTTACATTTGCTTCAGTAGTTGTAGTTTTTGGTTTTGAGCAAAATAAATTTGTTTACATCACCAAAGCATACTTTGAAAGTCCGTTGCATTGAAAGTGTTGTGGAGCTCTTGAGCATATGAGCTGGTTGTGTTGCTTATATTTAGTGGATACTAGCCTCATTTGCACACATGCATTGATTTTTATTTTTTATTTTTTTAATTAATACTCCTTCCGTTTTTTATTTACTTGCACCATATATCATAAATAGATGCAGCCCCAGCCTTGGGGTGGGGCAAACTAGGCCCACGCTCAAGGCCCAAAATTTTCAAATGCATGATACTGAAAATAGCTTTAAGAATTTAACTAATGTTTATAAAAACATACTAAGGAGTAAGGGGGTTGGCTTAGTGGAAGGTTGGAACTAGAGGTTATCAAATGGGCGGGGCGGGTCGGGTTTTTGAACTAAAAATTGATTTTTTTTTTTTTTAGTTGCCCAAAGCCCTCACTTTTTGCGGGCGGGTTGGGCCGGGCTAATGTTGATCACCTCTAGTTGGAATCTTAATTGAATTGCTAAATGCTGCTCGAAATTACTCCATATTGCTTAAAATACGTAGCAAAGTTTCCTTTTCATCCTTACTCACATTTTGGATCATAATTCTCATTCTCTCTCTAGCCACTCACTACCCCACCACTCTTCACTTGCAAACTCCACCACCACCACCTTGCCACCACCGTCACCTTGCAACCACCACGACAATCGGCCACCTTAAATCACCACCTTGCAACGGTCCCAATGTGCTGCCTGACGTGCGCTCCACCACGACGCGGTGTCTCTCCTCCCTCACGACGCACTAGCTCAATCACATTTTCGACACAAACTTATCGGAATTTCGCCCCTCCACCACCACCACGAGTGGCGTCCAACCTCGTAGAAGCAAGTCGATGCAGTCGTCGAAGCTGTGGAAGCAAAAATGGCCACGGTACATTCGAATTTTGAATCTTGTAAATATCTTGTAATTCGCGATGCAGTAATTCTCAGATTTGGACATCGTCGTGCCAAAATCACACAGGTGCAATGGATACTTGCGTGATTTTAGAACGCAGGTCTAATGGAACTTACGTGATATAAAAACGCGGGTCAAATGGTAACCTATATGATTTAGACATGTGGGTTCCCATTGGGCCTGTGTCTGCATATCACACAAGTTTTCATTGGACCAGTGCATTAAAATGACACAGGTTACCATTGGAGCTGCTTGATTTTGATACGTAAGTGTCATTTTCGATTTATTTTAAAAAAGTTGTGAATTGTTTTGCCAATTGTGATTTCGTAATAGTTATTGTTAATAAAGAGAGTTAAATTAGTTTACATGTTAAATATTGTTTTGTATTATTGTTTAATAAATAAAGTGTTAGTGGTAGTGTTAGACTAATGAAATGGTAGATTTGTTGCATTTAATTAATTTGTAAGTGAATTAGTTGTAGTTCATTAGTAGTGGTTTAGTGTTGTTGATACTTTGCTTACTCTCTCTCCTCCCTTTCTCTCTCTAAAAACATACAACCCAAACTTCAATCGTTGTTTTGTGTGGGTCGGGCTCGCTGGTGAGGGGTGTGCGTCACCGCCCCTCCTATTAACCGGTGAGTCCCCGATCTACCTTTGACTGAATTTTGGGTCTATTCCGACCAGCGATGCGTCGTCGACAGCTACTTAGAAGTTTGCTTGGCCTTTCTTTCGTGGGGGCTTTACCGATGGTACTCCTCCGGTGATAGCAGCGCCGACTCAACCACCATGACCCAGTTCATCCCTAGCTTCCAAGTTACTAGCCGTGACCTTCGTTTTAGCCGACCGTGGTTTGCCCTCTTCCGATAGTGTTTAAGGGTTAGTTTTTTCTTTTTTTTTTTTAATTTTTTCGTTTTCTTTTTTAAGGGGTTTTGCTCAGTACTTGTCTGAAGTGGTTTGGTCTTTAGTTAGTGTTTATTGTTCTCGTTTTGTACATGTGCTTGTCGCCGACGTGTCTCGCCCCTTCTAGTGTTGGCTCGTACCTGACGGTCATTTAGGTTGACTCTATCCAGCGTCGACACCCCCCCTCCCCCCCGTGTGTTGTTTTCCGTTTTTGGTCTTGTGGTGTTATTTTTCTTAAGGGTTAGAGTGCTCTGTTTTTCTTGGCTAGCTAGTTTTGCTAGCRCCTTTCTTAAGTTTCTTGTTGAGTCTGCTTTTGTCCCCTTTCACTTGCTCTTTGGAGTCCTTAAAAATGTGTTTGAATTTTCAAGAGGAACTTAAAGTTCTTCTCTTCGACAAAAGTGATTTGGAGAAGGATGATGCGAGTATTTTTAATTTTGTTTCTAGTTTAGAGAACCCTAGAGTCGTTTTAGACTATAGCAATAAATTTAAAGACGAGGGAAAATCGTCTTTTAAGGGAGGAGATATTGATGAGGCTTTGGAGAAATATGGTTTGTCGTGAGTGTTCCTCTCTTGTCTGGTTCTTGAAGATGAAGYTGCGAGAGACTCTTTCTTGCAATTAGTAACAAGTGTTGTTTTGAATATGGTGGCGAGCTTACTAAAAAAGGAGGAGTGCAAACAAGTGGGTCATCTATGTTCCATTATTCTGAAATACAATCCCACCAACATTAAAGCTTTGTTTAGAAGAGCGAATGCAGCGTTAGGCAAATTTGAGCTAGCAAGTTGGGATTTAAGACTAACTCATGTAGTGGAACCCACTAACAAGGAGGTATTAAGGAAGTTGAGGGAAGTGGAAGATTCTATTGATTCACCTTCAGACAAGAATCAAGGAAAAAGAAGGCTATGCAACTTCAGTGTGAATCGGAGGGGTCCTCGAACGACCAAAGGAAAAAGGTGGTAGATACAAAGCCTACCAAGAGTAAGAAAATCAATGGCACTAACAGGGGCCTAGATGATATCAAGAATTTTGAAGGAATTGAGCATCTAGGCGTGAAAGAAGTTGATCACGATATCACCATGGGGCTAGAGGAGAATGATAAGGGATTCAATGTGGAAGAAGATTATAAGTCGGGGAACACGGTGATTAAGGATGAAAAAATGAGTGAAGGAATTGATGACATTGGGTTTAGAGGAAAAGAAAACGAAATTTGCATGGACAAAGAGAAGCTATTTTTCCACTTTTGCAACAAGAAAAAACCAGGGGCTACTCTAGTTATCTCAAAGAGAGAGTACCAACTACTTGCTAAAGGAAGGATGGTCCAACACTACAACCCCAAATCTGGGATAACTATGAGTATCAAAGTCATTGGTGCACCGAAGGAGACCAATAAAAGTCAAACTCAATCCTCATCCCACCCCTCGCCAATGCAACAAGATGAGCTCAACTACCACAATTTGTCCTCGAAAAGCCTTATCCTTTCCTCGACTGACCATGGTACAGGTTACACAAAAACGGATTTCTCCTCCCTTGACTCCAGTGAAGTTAAGACCCAAATCGAAGATATCCCCATGCTACCTAAAAACCCTTCGAATACAAGCTCTCCCCAGCAGAATCCAACCGTTCTGCCATCTTCTACTACAGACAACTGTAGTTTCTCCTTTAAGTCAATTACTACGGGCAACCGTAGTCCCACAAGGAGAGCTTATTATCAAGCACCAAAACAGGGTGTAAAGAAGCACAACAGGGTAAATAACGGGAAGCATTCGAGTGTCTTGTCTAACCATGTTTTCTACAGGTGCAAGGTTGCAAGCAGAATTCCGCAAACTGATCATCATCCTCCAAGCATCCAAGACCTCACAAGTTATCAAATTGGTATGAAGCGAAAATCAACCTTTCTCCAGAATACAAATTTGACCGAACAACCAAGGAAGTTTATTAGTATGATTAATGTTTGTAATAATTACTCTAATAGTGCTAGTAGTTTATTTCTTCAAGTTGGTAACTTTGTTGGTATGTTGGAACTGTGTCAAGATTAGTTCTTGAATGTCCCCTTGTCAAAAAAAAAAAAAAAAAGTTTAGTGTTGTTGATTTGAATGTTGTAAAATATATCAATTTCAATTGACTTAGTGATAATGATCACCATATTGGATCGTTAGTGCTAGTGTGTTATTGTTATTTTATAATTTGTTGGTAATTTTGCATATGGTTTTCATTTTAATTTTGAAATTTGGATTTGATTTTAAATTGTTTATATCTATGAATCTTCTTACCATAAGGCATGGTCACACGTTCGATTCCGTGACATACATATTTTCATTTTATTTGATTATTTTTGTTCTTCAATTATTTCATTTTAATTAAGGAAAAATGGAAACGAAAAATCCCATCTTTTGGTGGTCTTCAATGAATAATCCGACCTGCTGAGCGTAATCACGGAATATACTAACCTTTAACACCTATCTTCAATAATTATACTAAATGCTAAGGTTTACCTATTAAATCTCTCTCTTCACCCTCTTCAACCGGTAATTGGCTTCAAATATTAAAAAAAAATTATAAGCCACCATTGCAATCACAGCCACCCTTGCCGCACTACACCTGCACCCACCCACTGCTGCACCACCACTGAAGCCCACCCACTGCAACCCTCAATCAACCACCCTCACGCAACCACAAGGAACCTAACCACCGCGCCCACCCAAGCACCCTTCGCAATCTGGGTTCGCTACCCAGAAAAAGACGACATCTGATCCGAATTGCCCAACAACCCAAATTTTTGAATTGCAAGAAATATTTGAACATCACATTCGATTCGAATTGCAAGAAGCATTCGAACATCAGATCCGAATTGCAAGAAGCATTCGAACGTAGATTAGAAAATTGTAGGTGCGTGGTTCGATTTGATTTTGTGCGATTGGGATCAATGGTAGTTCGCGTGCGAAGGCGGCTATGGTAGTGTGGGTTGTTCGTGGGTGGTTTGTTGATTGGGCGCTCGTGAGTGGTTCATCAATTGGGTGTTCGTAGGTGATTCATCGATTGGGGTTAGATTAGTGGCGGTCGTGGTTTGTGGTTTCGAGGGTGGGAGAGGAGTGGCGAGGGGTGGGAGAGGAGTTTCGAGGCAGAGGATAGAGCGGCGAGTGGATTTTCGAGGGTGGTGGTGGATTTTCAATGGTGGGGGGATGAGTAGCAAGGGTGGGGGATAAGTGGCGAGGGTGGGGAAGGAGTGGTGGCGGTTGATTAGGGAGTATTAGTGGCAGTGTGGCGGTATACCGAACCTGCAGTGGTGTCAACTGGGGTGGTAGAGCAGTGGTGGTCGTTGGGTAGGGTGGGGGTGGTTTTGGGGGGGGGGGGGGGGGGACTCTGTACTAACTTCCTATTTTTCTTCCACATTGTATCCCAATCAACAAAATTATTACCAATTAATAATTATCTCTTATTTATATTCTTTACTGTAATTTTCAAGGTATAATTTCTATTAATATATAAGAGTATTAATATAATAAATAAATGATGAGTTATTTGTATTGAATATTTGTAAAAAAAAATATTATCCCTTTGTAACCAAATATCCATACCAGTTATTATTTTTATATTTTCCACCGCGTGTTTCATATCACTTATAATAAAGTAATACTATATTAATTTCCTATGCGATGCACGACTACATTAATATTTTTAGATTTAATATTATTATTTTTTTAAATATATTTTTACTTGTTGATAGATTTTTAAAATAGGGAAATTATCACAGGTACCTCTGAACTTTTGCGTTTTTTCCAAAATATCCCTCACATTTTTTACCCATTCCAAAATGTCCCCGAACTTGCAAAAATCCAAAAAAATTGACATTTTAGGTGGAAAAATAAATGGAGTTATAAAAACATTACCTTATAAATACTTTCCAACAAACTTTGACTTCATAGGTATCCCTGTAATGCATTTATAAGCTAACATATGTTAAACTCCGTCTATCTTTCTTCCAAAAAAAGTCACTGTTTTTTGGATTTTTGCAAATTCCGGGGCCTTAAATGCATTTATAAGCAAATGGGTGTTATAATTCCGTCAAATTTCCACCTAAAAAATTGTTTTTTTTTGGTTTTTTACAAGTTCAGGGACATTTTAGAAGTAGTAAAAAATGTGAAGAGTATTTTGGAAAAAATGCAAAACTTTAGGGATACTTGTGATAATTTCCCTTTAAAATATAGTATTTGTTATCTTGTAGTTTTTATTTCTCTAATCTTGTATTAATAGTAAGATATGATATTTATTATTCTTATTTTAATGAATCTTTTTTAATTACTAATGATATAATATTTAGGATATACTCCCTCTGTCCTTATTTATTTGCTACATTTGCTTTTTCACAGTTTTCGAGACACAACTTCAAACACTAATATCTCAAGTTATATATATGAAAAAATTATAATAATTAAATATTTGAAAAGTACAAATGGAGACGAATCAAACAAGATCAATCATGACTATGTTTTTTTCTTATGTATATAAATCTAAAGACACTCAAAGTTCACAAATGAACAGTGCTACAAGTCAAAATGTAGTAAATAATAAAAGA
>SNQN01006837.1:24081-36319 GCA_008642245.1 Bassia scoparia
ATGATTCTCGATCCATGGTGAAGCTGAGGCATTGCAATGCCTTAATGGATCTAGTGACTACTTCGATGTGCTCTCTTTTTGCTGCATGTGCTGTGTTAAAGGAAGTGTTAAGTATATATCCCTGTTATTTGCTTTACGTCTTTTATGCCATTCTTTGTTCTTTCATGCAGTTACTGCAAAAGTGTTCTGTATGTCAGTAGGTCAAGCCCTACCTCCTATTGCAGTAATAAGCTTGTGTTTGGTGTGTTATGTCCAGCAAAGCAGAGGTTGAGCAAATAATGCTCTCTTCCGTTTTTAGTAAGTTGTGAATGATGCTTCTGTTGGTAAACAAGATTCCTACACATCATTGGCTCCATTATTTTTTGGTTATTTGTATAGGCTTGTTTCATTTGGCTGTCTGTTGTAGCATGTAGAGAATGAACAATTAGGTGTGTATGTGAGCTTCTGAGCTTCCTCAAATAGATGTAAATATAGAATTGTTATGTGAGATTATTGAAAACCTGGCTTCAAATTGGAACTCGACCTTGAGCTTAATCTATTTAAAATTCATATCGTGGGATAGCTGGTAGAGCCCTTCCCAGTTGTAGAGATCTTGGGTTTGATTTCATCTCCGCCTTTGTGACGACTTGAAACACCCTAAAAAAATTAGAGATTTTGATTTCAAACTAAAGAGCTTACACTTGCTTCAGATAGTTGAGTTTTTGGTTTTGAGCAAAATAAATTGTTTACATCACCAAGCATACTTGAAAGTCCGTTGCATTGAAATGTTGGAGCTCTTGAGCATATGAGCTGGTTGTGTTGCTATATTTTAGTGGATACTAGCCTCATTTGCACACATGCATTGATTTTTATTTTTATTTTTTAATTAATACTCCTGCCGTTTTATTTACTTGCACCATATTCATAAAATAGATGAGCCCCAACCTGGGGTGGGCAATAGGCCACGCTCAAGGCCCAAAATTTTCAAATGCATGATACTGAAAATAGCTTAAGAATTTAACTAATGTTATAAAACATACTAAGGAGTAAGGGGTTGGCTTAGTGGAAGGTGGAACTAGAGGTTATCAAATGGGCGGGCGGGGGGGTTTTGAACTAAAATTGATTTTTTTTTTAGTTGCCCAAAGCCCTCACTTTTGCGGCGGGTCGGACCGGACTAATGTTATCACCTCAGTTGGAATCTAATTGAATTGCTAATGCTGCTCGAAATTACTCCATATTGCTTAAATACGTAGCAAAGTTTCTTTTCATCCTTACTCACATTTGGATCATAATTCTCATTCTCTCTAGCCACCACTACCCCACCACTCTCACTTGCAAACTCCACACCACCACCTGTCCACCACCGTCACCTTGCAACCACCACGACAATCGGCCACTTAAATCACCACTGCAACGGTCCCAATGTCTGCCTGACGTGCGCCTCCACCACGACCGGTGTCTCTCCTCCCTCACGACGCACTAGCCTCAATCACATTTTCACACAACTTATCGGAATTTCGCCCCTCCACCACCACCACGAGTGCGTCCAACCTCGTAGAAGCAAGTCGATGCAGTCGTCGAAGCTGTGAAGCAAAAATGGCCACGGTACATTCGAATTTGAATCTTGTAAAAATCTGTAATTCGCGATGCAGTAATTCTCAGATTTGGACGATCGTCGCCAAAATCACACAGGTGCAATGGATACTTGCGTATTTAGAACGCAGGTCTAATGAACTTACGTGATATAAAAACGCGGGTCAAATGGAACCTATATGATTTAGACATGTGGTTCCCATTGGCCTGTGTCTGCATATCCACAAGTTTCATTGGACCAGTGCATTAAAATGACACAGTTTCCTTGGAGCTGCATGATTTGATACGTAAGTGTCATTTTCGATTATTTTAAAAAAGTTGTGAATTGTTTTGCCAATTGTGATTTCGTAATAGTTATTTTAATAAAGAGAGTTAAATTAGTTTACATGTTAAATATTTGTATTATTGTTTAATAATAAAGTGTTTAGTGTATGTTAGACTATATGAAATGGTAGATTTGTTGCATTTAATAATTTGTAAGTGAATTAGTTGTAGTTCATAGTAGTGTTTAGTGTGTTGAACTTTGCTTACTCTCTCTCCTCCCTTTCTCTCTCTAAAACATACAACCCAAACTATCAATCGTGTTTTGTGTGGTCGGGCTCGCTGGTGAGGGGTGCGGTCACCGCCCCCTCCTATTTAACCGGTGAGTCCCCGATCTACCTTATGACTGAATTTGGGTCTATTCCGACCAGCGATGCGTCGTCCGACAGCTACTTAGAAGTTTGCTTGGCCTTCTTTCGTGGGGGCTTACCGATGTACTCCTCCGGATAGCAGCGCCGACTCACCACCATGACCCAGTTCATCCACTAGCTTCCAATTACTAGCCGTGACCTCGTTTAGCCGACCGTGGTTTGCCCTCTTCCGATAGTGTTAGGGTTAGTTTTTTCTTTTTTTTTTAATTATTTTCGTTTTCTTTTTTAAGGGTTTGCTCAGTACTTGTCTGAGTGTTTGGTCTTTAGTTAGTGTTATTGTTCTCGATTTGTACATTGCTTGTCGCCGACGTTCCGCCCCTTCAGTGTTGGCTCGTACCTGACGGTCATTTAGTGTTGACCTATCCAGCGTCGACACCCCCCCCCCCGTGTGTTGTTTTCCGTTTTGGTTCTTGTGTTGTTATTTTCTTAAGGTTAGAGTGCTCTTGTTTTTCTTGGCTAGCTATTTTGCTAGCCCCTTTCTTAAGTTTCTGTTGAGTCTGCTTTGTCCCCTTCACTTGCTCTATGGAGTCATTAAAGTTTGTTTGAATTTCAGAGGACTTAAAGTTCTTCTCTTCGACAAAAGTGATTTTGGAGAAGGATGATGCGAGTATTTTTAATTTTGTTTCTAGTTTAGAGACCTAGAGTCGTTTTAGACTATAGCAATAAATTTAAAGACGAGGAAATCGTCTTTTAAGGAGGAGATATTATGAGGCTTTGGAGAAATATGGTTTGTCGTGAGTGTTCCTCTCTTGTTGGTTCTTGAAGATGAAGATGCGAGAGACTCTTCTTGCAATTAGTAACAAGTGTTGTTTTGAAATAGTGGCGAGCTACTAAAAAGGAGAGTACAAATAAGTGGGTCACTATTTCCATTATTCTGAAATACAATCCCACAACATTAAAGCTGTGTTAGAAGAGCGAATGCAGCGTTAGGCAAATTTGAGCTAGCAAAGTGGATTTAAGACTAACTCATGTAGGGAACCCACTAACGGAGGTATTAAGGAAGTTGAGGAAGTGAAGATCTATTGATTCACCTTCAGACAAGATCAAGGAAAAGAGGCTATGCAACTTCAGTGTGAACTCGGAGGGTCCTCGAACGACCAAAGGAAAAAATGAGTAGATACAAAGCCTACCAAGAGTAATGAAAATCAAGGCAACTAACAAAGGGGCCTAGATGATATCCAAGAATTTGAAGGAATTGAGCATCTAGGCGTGAAAGAAGTTGATCACGATATCACCATGGGCTAGAGGAGAATGATAAGGATTCAATGTGGAAAGAAGATTTATAAGTCGGGGAACACGTGATTAAGGATGAAAAAATGAGTGAAGGATATGATGACATTGGTTTAGAGGAAAAGAAAACGAATTTGCGCATGGACAAAGAGAAGCTATTTTCCACTTTGCAACAAGAAAAAACCAGGGCTACTCTTAGTATCTCAAAGAGAAGTACCAACTACTTGCTAAAGGAAGGATGAGTCCAACACTACAACCCCAAATCTGGGAAACTATGAGTATCAAAGTCATTGGTGCACCGAAGGAGACCAATAAAAGTCAAACTCAATCCTAATCCTACTCCTCGCCATGCAACAAGATGAGCTCAACTACCACAATTTGTCCTCGAAAAAGCCTTCCTTTCCTCGACTGACCATGGTACAGGTTACACAAAAACGGATTTTCTCCTCCTTGACTCCAGTGAAGTTAAGACCCAAATCGAAGATATCCCCATGCTACCTAAAAAACCCTTCGAATACAAGCTCTCCCTAGCAGAATCCAACCATATGCCATCTTCTACTTACAGACAACTGTAGTTTCTCCTTTAAGTCAATTATACGGGCAACCGTTAGTCCCACAAGGAGAGCTTATTATCAAGCACCAAAACAGGGTTAAAAGCAACACGGTAAATAACGGGAAGCATTCGAGTGTCTTGTCTAACCAGTTTTCTACAGTGCAAGTTGCAAGAGCAGAATTCCGCAAACTGATCATCATCCTCCAAGCATCCAAGACCTCACCAAGTATCAAATTGGTATGAAGCGGAAAATCAACCTTTCTCCAGAATACAAATTTGACGAACAACCAAGGAAGTTTATTGTATGATAATGTTTTAATAATTACTCTTAATATCTAGTAGTTTATTCTTCAAGTTGGTAACTTTGTTGTGGTATGTTGAACTGTGTCAAGATTAGTTCTGAATGTCCCCTTGTCAAAAAAAAAAAAAAAAAATTTAGTGTTTGTGATTTGAATGTTGTAAAATATATCATTTCAATATCTTAGTGATAATGATCACCATATTGGATCGTTAGTGCTAGTGTGTATTGTTATTTTTAATTTGTTGGTAATTTGCATATGGTTTCATTTAATTTTTGAAATTTGGATTTGATTTAAATTGTTTATTATCTATGAATCTTCTTACCATTAGCGCATGGTCACACGTTCGATTCCGTGACATACATATTTCATTTTATTGATTATTTGTTTCTTCAATTATTTCATTTTAATTAAGGAAAAATGGAAACAAAAATCCCATCTTTGTGGTCTTCAATGAATAATCCACCTGCTGAGCGTAATCACGGAATATCACTAACCTTTAACACCTATCTTCAATATATACTAAATGCTAAGGTTACCTATATAAATCTCTCTCTTCACCCTCTTCAACCGGTTATTGGCTTCAAATATTAAAAAAAATATAAGCCACCATTGCAATACACAGCCACCCTTGCCGCACTACACCTCACCCACCCATGCCTGCACCACCACTGAAGCCCACCCACTGCAACCCTCAATCAACCACCCTCACGCAACCACAAGAACCTAACCACCGCGCCACCAAGCACCCTTCGCAATCTGGGTTCGCTACCCAGAAAAAGACGACATCTGATCCGAATGCCCAACAACCCAAATTTTTGAATTGCAAGAAATATGAACATCACATTCGATTCGAATTGCAAGAAGCATTCGAACATCAGATCCGAATTGCAAAAAGCATTCGAACGTGATTAGAAAATTGTAGGTGCGTGGTTCGATTTGATTTTGTGCGATTGGATCAATGTAGTTCGCGTGCGAGAGCGCGCTATGGTAGTGTTTGTTCGTGGTGGTTTGTTGATTGGGCGCTCGGTGAGTGTCATCAATGGGTGTTCGTAGGTGATTCATCGATTGGGTTAGATTAGTGGCGGTCGTGGTTTGGTTTTCGAGGGTGGAGAGAGGAGTGGCGAGGGTGGGAGAGAGTTTCGAGGCAGAGGATAGAGCGGCGAGTGGATTTTCGAGGTGTGGTGTTCAATGGGGGGGATGAGTTAGCAAGGGTGGGGATAAGTGGCGAGGGTGGGAAGGAGTGGTGGCGGTTGATTAGGAGATATTAGTGGCAGTTGGCGTATATACCGAACCTGCGATGGTGCAACGCAGTTAGAGCAGTGTTGGTCGTTGAGTAGGGTGGGTGTTTGGGGGGGGGGGGGGGACTCTGTTACTAACTTCCTATTTTTCTTCCACATTGTATCCCAATCAACAAAATATTACCAATTAATAATTTATCTCTTATTATATTCTTACTGTAATTTTCAAGGTATAATTCTCTATATAATATAAGAGTATTAATATAATAAATAAAATGATGAGTTATTTGATTGAATATTTGTAAAAAAAAATATAATCCCTTGAGTAACACAAATATCCTACCAGTTATTATTTATATTTTCCACCGCGTGTTTCATATCACTTATAATAAAGTAATACTATATTAATTTCCTATGCGATGCACGACTACATTAATATTTTTTAGATTAATATTATTATTTTTAAATATATTTTTACTTGTGATAGATTTTTAAAATAGGAAATTATCACAGGTACCTGCTGAACTTTTGCGTTTTTTCCAAAATATCCCTCACATTTTTTACCCATTCCAAAATGTCCCCGAACTTGCAAAAATCCAAAAAAATTGACATTTTAGGTGGAAATAAATGGAGTTATAAAAACATTACCTTATAAAATACTTTCCAACAAACTTTGACTTCATAGGTATCCCTGTAATGCATTTATAACTAACATATGTTAAACTCCGTCTATCTTTCTTCCAAAAAAAAAGTCACTGTTTTTTGGATTTTGCAAATTCCGGGGCCTTAAATGCATTTATAAGCAAATGGGTGTTATTAATTCCGTCAAATTTCCACCTAAAAAATTTTTTTTTTGGTTTTTTACAAGTTCAGGGACATTTAGAAGTAGAAAAATGTGAAGAGTATTTTGAAAAAATGCAAAACTTTAGGGATCTTGTTGAAATTCCCCTTTAAAAGATAGTAGTTGTGTTATCTTTAGTTTTTTTCTTCTCTAATCTTGTATTAATAGTAAGATATGATATTTATTATTCTTATTTTAATGAATCTTTTTTAATTACTAATGATATAATATTTAGGATATAGATGTTATTTAGTTTTTTTTAATTATTTAATCTTTTATTAATAATAAGATATATAATAATTGTTACTCAATATATAGTATCTTTTTTTTATGTAATTTAATATTTTTTGGATAAATATGAGATAATAGATAATTTTAAACTAATATACAGAGTAATTTTTATTAGAATTATGATGACAACGGTGCTTTTGGCAGAATTTTTTTTAAATGAGAGGTCAGCGCCACATAAACATTAATGACAATAACTGTTTTCTGCATTATTAGTATGTAGATAGGTTTTACCGATAAGATCTATAAAAAGATAAGATAGTAGCTTTATTAAAACCTATTGGAAAATCGAGTAAAACTTATTAATTGTTATTTAATTAATTTATAAAAATTTAATTTAAAAAAAGAGTAGATGGGATATAATTATCATTTTTTAATTATAAATAGCATGTGATATATTTTTGTTGTTATCTAAATTTAGTTTAAAATAAAGTGAGATGAGATATAGTTGTTGTTTTTTAGATACGATATACTCCCTCCGTAACATAACAAATTCAACAAATGTATCGTACTTTTTTGTATTATGTTGGGAAATACTACCTCCGTTTCGATTTAATCGCAACTTTCAGGAGGGCACGGACTCCTAGGCAAGATTTGCAAGTACGTTGTGTTTATGTGTTGTAATGACCAAATTGCCCTTAGTTAATATGAGAAAGAAAGAGGGGAAAGGTGGAGATTATCCACCATTACTACCACCATCAACACTGCCAACCAACACCAACCGACATCACCACCGCCACTACCAACCAACACCAACCGACATCACCACCGCCATCGCCAACCAACGTCACCAGTGCCAACTGCCACTGCCAATCGCCACTACATTTCGCCTAGAATTCGAAACCCCACCCACCCGAAATCCTAACCACCACCATTCCCACCCAATCGAAAATCAAATCAACCCATCCGAAACCCTAACCACCACCATTCCCACCCAATCAAAACCCAAACCAACCCACTCGAAACCCTAACCACCACCATTCCCACCCAATCAAAACCCAAACCAACCCATCCGAAACCCTAACCACCACCATTCCCACCCAATCGAAACCCCAACCACCACCATTCTCACCCAATCGAAACCCAAATCAACCCCACGCACCACCCAAACCGATCTGAAACCACTCCACCCAAAACCCCCACCCCCACGAAACCCTGGAAAAAAGAAAGATAGAGATCACGAGTGAGAGAGAGAGAGAGAGATCTGGTGACGTTGCGATCTTGCGATTGTCTTGAGGTTGGTGCAGCGGTTTTCTAAGCTGGGCGGCGCGACAGTACGGTGGTGGTCCGGTGACGTTGCAGACTTGCAGGGAGCCAGGGAGGATGTGCGGTGGTGGGTTGTAGGTGAAAGGGTTGTGGTAGTTTAGYATTAATTAAGTTAGGTTGGAATTAGGGAAAATAATTTAGGATTAGATTAATTAAACTATGTTTTAACTTATTTTAGTAAGGGTAAAATAGTCTTTTCTTAACAAATAGTTTACCATAAAAGGAAAGAAAGTTGAAAGTTGCAATTAAAATGATATTTCCCTTTTTGGCAAAAGTTGCAATTAAAACGAAACGGTGGAAGTAAGCTAATAGTAGATTAGGAAAAGAATTAGTGAGGTGGTCCAAAAAAAAGAGGAGGGAAAGAAATTGGTAGGAAAAGACAAAAAAATTGGTATGCAATTGGAACCACTTTTTTTTAAATTAGTATTGTATTAAAGAGTTAAGCAATTGAGTTAAGCAATTAGTACTTTTTAATAAGTATTGTTGCAATTTTTGTTGTTTTTAAAATAGTTGTTATTTAGATTTAATTTAAAATAGAGTAATTCATTAATATTACTTCTAACTAAATACCCAACTTAGTTTTTCTCTCCCTTCTCTCTGGTCTCTCTCTCTCTTTAGGGTTTCAGGGTTTTCTCCTCCGCCCTGTTGGGCGTGAGATATGGCAGGGGGAACGTGGTTGGCCTATGAAGCATGTTTTTGGGAAGGGAAGCAAGTCTACTGTTCAATCGAATTCGAAGAAGCCGCATTCTAAGAGTGCAAGTTCGAACAAGAATAAAGGGAAAGGTGTTGTGGAGAATGAGGATACGTGGGTTTCTGATCTTGATGTTAGCTCGGAAGAAGCGGTGCCTTCACCTTGGTCTTCACTAAGGGAGCTCCAACAGAAGCAAACAATTGTTGTTGACTTCTCTCGATTGGTCTCTTTGCAATTGGGAGAAGCTAGTGTGCCACCTGTATCGCAAGGTAACCCTCATATTATTCGTGATTTAACATTTGGATATATGTCTAATGGTGTTGGTGATCAACAAGTGGTTTCGGTGGTGGATGTGTCTTGCCCATCACCTGTTACGTTGAATGCTCCAATTTTGCATGCTACTATTCACGAGGGCACTATTTTGTCTGGAAGCTTTGTCCCTCCTAAGACAACTGCCACTAAAGAGCCAATTAACCCGTAAATGATGCTTAATGATGTTCAAATTGAGATTGATTTTTGGCAGAGCTTTGTTATTTGTTTTGTTATTAGAAGTAAGCCTCCTCCTGTTGTGATGGATGGGTTTATTCGACGGATTTGGGGGAGAATGGGAGTCGATAAGGTCATACCCACTAGTACCAAGTGGATACATTGTACTCTTTAAGGATATGGGTGGTAGAGATAGGGTTCTGCAGGGCCACTTCACGTTTGATTCGAAACCCCTTATTGTCAAAGCATGGAATCCTGATGATGGGATGAATGTTGAGGAAGTGGGAACTGTGCCTATTTGGGTATGCCTACCTAAGTTGAATGTGAAGTACTAGGGCAGGAATAGTCTGTTTAAGATAGCTGAGGTCCTTGGCAAGCCAATCAAGTTGGATCAGGCCACTACAAATAGGGACAAACTTATGTTTGCAAGGGTTATGGTGGAGATTCTGATTCATCAACACTTACCTGATACTGTTACTTTTGAGGATGAGTTTGGTTTGGATGTGGTGCAAGGACTTGAATACGAATGAAAACCCATTTTGTGCACCAAATGCACCAAAATTGGTCATGAAGCCAAATATTGTAGGGCCAAACTTAAATAGGTTTGGAAGCCCAAAGAGGCACCTGTGGCAGAGGTACCTCCTGCACGAGTTCCAATGGAGCCAGAGGAGCCATCTAAGGAAGACACTGTTGAGGATGGTTTTACTTCAGTCCGAGGGAAAGGCTCAGCTCAACGAAGGCTTCCTGGTCTTGACCCTATTAAAGTGGGCAATGGATTTGAGATCCTTGAGGGTAGACAAGCAACTCAAAGTGTTGGTCTTACAAGTATTGTAGAGCTAGTTGGAAAGGGTGACGGTGAGGGGCTGACCATCCTTGATCATCATGGATAGTGTCCTGTGCTGGAACACTAGAGGACTCAACAGTAGGCACAAATAAGTTACTGTTAAGAGGTATCTCTCTCAACATAATATCAAACTATTGTGTCTTCTAGAAACTAAGGTGAAAGCACATAATCTAGGTGCTTTCTACCTGAATGTTTGTCTTACATGGTGTATCACAACCAACCTTCCTTGGCATGGGAAAGGAAGAGTAATTATAGCTTGGGACCCTCACTTTTTTACTCTGAATATTAAGTGTTATTCTGTTCAATTTATTCATTTGGATGTCACTCCTTGTCATTCTCTGCCTAGTTTTGTTTGCACTGTGGTATATGCTTTCAATGAAAGGGCACTTAGAACTTGTTTATGGAATCAATTGTGTGACCTCGCTGAGACAATTAATCAAGGATGGTTAGTCTTGGGGGATTTTATTCATGCCCTTTCTCATTGTGTTTAGGTTTGTGGTTTTATGGATGTCAACTTCACTGATAGGCATTACACATGGACCAATAAACGTGAAGCGTCTTCTAGGGTATTTTCCAATATTGATAGGGTAATGGCTAATGCAGAGTGGATAGCACAGTATACTACTACTCAAGTGCTCTTCTTGCCTGAGGATTTGTTTGATCATAGCCCTGCACTAATCACCAGTCAACAAAGGGTTGAGGAGAAGAAAACTTTTTGATATTTCAAAATGTGGGGCTTTGATCCGGATTTTATTTTTTTTGTCTTTGATTCATGAGCATTGGGGCCAACATGTTCCAGGCACTACTATGTATCAAGTTTTTTCTAAACTCAAGGGTCTTAAGAAACCTTTGAAATGCTTGAATTCTTCTAAGTTTGGGGATGTTTTTGTTGAGGACAAGAACGCTCTGCTAGCCTTGCAGCAAGCACAGGAAGCCATGCATGTTAAAACTATTGATCTCAGTTTGATTCTTAAGGAAACTGAGGTTCACACTTTATATGAAAAAGCCCATGGTAATTTCTTAAGTTTCTGTCAACAGAAGGCTAAGCAAGACTGGATCAGGGAAGGAGATAGTAATACAAGGTTTTTTCATCAAAGTTTAGTTGTGCGGATAAATAGAAATAGAATCAATACTGTGCAAAATGAGGAAGGACTTTGGATACAGGATTGTGATCAAGTCAAGCAACAATTCGTTAACCATTTTAGCACTTTTATGAATATACCCATGGTTAATAGGAAACCCGTTGTCCAAAAAATCATTGACTAAGGTTCTGTGCTCTTTGATGACATGAGGAATCAGTTGCATCTTAGGTTCACTAATGAGGAGATCACTGTTGCTCTATGGGCCATACCTAATGACAAAAGTCCTGGTGCTGATGGGTTTGGGAGTCAGTGCTTCAAGGATGCTTGGTCTTGTGTGGGGCCTGATATTTGTAAAGCTGTTAGAGAATTTTTCACTCATGGGAAGCTACTCAAAGCTATTAACTGTACTTCAATCACCTTGATCCCAAAAATTGCTTGCCCTACAAAGGTTACTAATTTTAGACCAATTGCTTGCTGCAATGTGATCTATAAAATCATACCTAAGCTGATTTGTTCCCAGTTGAGCAGGGTCTTGCCTTTTGTTGTCTCTTAAAGCCAAGGTGCTTTCATTTCAGGTAGGAGCATCATCCACAATATCTTGATTTTTCAATACCTGATGAGGCACTACTCGAGGAAAAATACACCTAAGGGTTGCTTGTTCAAAGTGGATATCCAAAAAGCCTATTATAGTATCAATTAGGAGTTTCTCATTGATTTAATGGCTACTCTAGGGTTTCCCAATCGCTTTATATCTATTGTTCAAGCTTGTGTCACTAGCACTAGTTTCACTCTTCTCTTTAATGGAGCTAGTACTGGGTTTTTCCAAGCTACCAGAGGATTGAGGCAAGGGGACCCCATGTCCCCTCTCCTTTTTGTGCTCTGCATGGAGTACCTCACTTGGATACTTGTGTACATTGGGAAAAAGAGTGACTTCCACTTTCATCCAAGATGTAGGAGTCTCAGGCTTAATAGCCTTTGCTTTGCTGATGACTTAATGATCTTTTGCAAAGGTGATTACTGGAGTTGCTATAGAATGCTGCAGGGTTTAAAATATTTTTAGGATTCCTCTGGTTTGGCTCCTAGTAGACCTAAATCTGAGATCTATAGTTGTAGACACCTAAAAATGTCTCCCCAAAAGAGTAATCAGTGATGA
>SNQN01006838.1:10777-36311 GCA_008642245.1 Bassia scoparia
CTCGTTGTCTTGTGACTGGGGATAACGTGGAATTGTTGGGGTCCATGGCATGTTCCCCTGTTCATGTGAATGCGGGAAGCTATTACTTGTTTCTTATATTGTATGGATGATGAGATATTAGATATATAGATCTATGTCTTCTTTTCTCATGTTAATCGGGCTTGTAATATTGTTCTCCATCATGATTGCTCGTTTATACTAGTAATCATTGATGAGTATATGTTTGTTTGGCTCTTTTCCTCAGAGCTACAGTATTTCCCACCTCTGCGAATAGGATTTTACTTAATATAAGGACCCGTGCTCATTCTCTCCTCTCACTAGTAGAAAAAATGTTTCATATAATCGTGGCTCCTTTGTTTCGCTTGTATAACAACCGCAGCATTTGAGAGCTATATGCTGCGATTTTTATTAAATAACCGCAGCAAATTACTGCATATTAGAGGGGAAAAAAATTGAACATTACATTTGTTGCGGTTATAATGGACCACCCGCAAACCAATGAGTAGGCCCAATAACAACCACACAAATTAAAACCGCCCTTATTATCTTAGTACGGGTATGTATGACAGAGTTCACAACAAACCCTAATATTCTTCTCCTCTCCAATGACCATTAACCCATTCACTCCTCTCATACTACAGTCATATTATACTCCTCATTCTCTCTCATTCATTTACCCAGCCTTCTTCTCTCATCTCGTCTCACTGCTGACTCATCTCTCATTCATACACCAACGCGCTCACCCACGCCGACGAGGATTACCACTACGTATCTTCGGCCCCTACGAACCCCATAAACCGCCATTGCGTCTCTCCTTTCTCCGTCGTCGTCGCGTTCTCTCCTGATGTATGTTTTGTTTTTTTCGCATGTTTTATTATATATTTTAGCGTTGCTAATTTATTAATATATAGATCTAGAATTTTCTGTTGTTTTCTCGATTATTTTGGTTATATTTGCGAGATCTGGGTTTCGTTATGATTTGCTGTTCGATTCTCAAATTATTTTTGTTTGTTTGGTTTTCGATTTGTTTTATGTTTTTCGATTCATCAAATTTCGTATTTTTGTTGTGTTTTGTCGATATTGATGTTGAATGTGAATAATCTTTATTTCAGAGATAGCAAAAATTCGATTAATTTTCAGAAGTAATATCCACCGTTTTACAGCCAACCGAAATTTCGATTCGAAGTGAAGAAGAATAACGCACTGAATTTAAGAGAGGAGATAAGCATGGATTTCGCACTCGTCATTCTTTCAATCGGCACATCTGTTTTGAGTTGAGTAGTTTACGCTGCCTTTCAGATCTCAATGAGATTATCGCCCGCTGTCAGTCCCATCTTAAACAAGTTTGATGTTCTTTCTCTTTCTTTTATTTTTCTTGTGTTTTGTTTGATTAGAATTTGTTGATATTATAGATGATTGATTGAGTTGAAGTCTCAACTAATATTAGGTTTGGAATAGTGCTATTGATATTAGAACTTTAATATTAGAATTTCTGTATTGGGGGTGGATAATGTTCTGAATTGATGATGAATTGGGTCTTGTGAAAGAGGATGAGTGTTTACGATGATGTATCCTGACCATGTTGTAATTAGATGGAAATTACAATTTAATTGAATTCTTACTGATGCTATTTTTCTTGTTCGTTGTACTAATTATTTGTTGCTTCTTTTTATGAATTGTGTCTGATTGTTTTCAACCTACCATTGATTGCAGTATACTTCGACCACTATTATCCTCGTGGAATAGCATTTGCTGCATTACTGGATTTGATAAATTCGGCAACCTTAGCTTTGCCTTGGTACACTTCTTTCGTACCTTTTCTTGCTTATTTATATGTTAGTTGTATGTATGATCGATACTCAAAAACGCAAGCAAATCATAGCAATAACTTTACTGCAATCCATTCATTAGGTGCTTGACATCCTTTACGGAAATCACCCTCTTTTCCACCACTCAATCCCATTCCTCCTTCCCTCTTTCTGATTCCTTGAGTTGTTTGTTTTCCGATGGCAAAATTAAAGCAGCCTCACAATATTAATAAGTATAATATGTGATCTGAGCGATATTCAACAATTCAGCGAATTGTGTGGTGGTGTAGTAGAATGATAGGGAATGAATGGCTAAAGTAGTGTATGAAAATGTGGGTTTTATATATGGAAAATGTTTGAGATGTGAATATATAAAGAATGTTAGATGGAATTAAGTAAACAGTACGCTAGAAAATACAATCTGGTTTCCATTCACCTAATGAATAAATTTAAGCCATGAAGACCTTGTAATATTTGTTACTGTAACAACTTTACTGTTGTGACATGGATCTATTTAGTTGCACTTCCTGCAGAGTTATCTCATGAGATGTTCGAAATATATCAGAAGACAACTTGCTAGCTTGTTTCAATGAAATATGTTATGCACTCACCTGGTAAGCTTACTCTATGTTGTTTATATGGACGTTACAAGATTTGTTGCAGAATTATGTTTATTGTACTGGTCTTCAGATGCGTTTTAGTTATTCGGCTTTCTCGTTTCCCTGTATAATGTGCTATAGTTAGTCTCGGGCAACATTCGGACAGGACATTGATAGACAGATGCGTTTTATTCTATACAACTACATATTTCAATCAGCACTGTTAGTTCAGTACCACCCAAGTTGCGATTGTGACTGTTGGCAACCTAGAACTGAAATATATTGTATGTTTCTTGCAGTATTTTCAGGTGTTGTTATAGAACACAATTAGCAATGCTATTACTCAGGTATGATCAAATTCAGGATTTAAAGCTGATAAAATAACAAAGAGTTTTTCTACAATAAACCCGTGTATAACATTTGAACTAACGACAAGATGTGTTTGATCTTGTTGCCTTTCCTTCGCCAAATTGTGAGTTGTCTGACTACAAGGATTATACCACATACGACCCTGTGTCATTAATAACCTGTTAACCACCACTAATCATATGCCTTTCCTGTTTTTCAGGCACATTTTTATATATGCTGGCTCAATGTATTCAGTGCTATTTATCTAAGTCCTAGTGCCAGAACAAAAGGGACAACGTTGGAGAATTACAGGAATATATATTAACTATTTTTTAATGGTTTTTTCCAGTTGTTCCGAACCAGGGGAATGCACCTGGTTTAATTTCCTCTATGTAATATTTAATTGTAATATTACGTAATAATTACTAATCAATTATAATATATATAAGTTTGTTTTTTTTTTTTACATTTCTCATTCAAATAATGATATAATAGACGATAGTCACTATATACTATATCATTATATATATATATATATATATATAATTATATTAAAATGAGAAGGGTGAGAAATGATCATGACCATTAGATTTTAATCAACTACTGATATTACTTTGATAAATATAATAATACGCGTAGTCTTTATTTTCATTTCACTCATACGCTTTATTGAATTTTCAGTACCCTTTTCTCTCTCTTCCCTTCTCTACCATTCTGAAACATATCAATGTCACTCTTCTGCGATTTTCCTCCATTTTTCTTCCCTTCTTGCTCTAATAGAATGTAATTGTAAGTTTCTTTTCTTTAATTCTAGTTTTAAACTTTAATTTTTGTCACTTGATTGTTTGGTTGTTTTATTGTTTGATTGTTTTTGTGAACCCTAAGTTGCATTTTATTTATTTGTTTGAATGTCATTGTTCAATTCAATTTGTTTTATAATTTTCGTTTTTCATATATTTTCACTGCAATTGTGATTTCTATTCTACTTAGCATTGATTTACATTCTTCTGCTCCTTTAGTTTTTTGGTTCTACTGATTTATGTTTCATTGCAATTGCTTTCATTTTGATTTTTGATGTTGCTTTTTAGTTGTTTTGTATTGTGTTAGTTGCTTTCATTTCGTATTTTTGTTACTTTTATTTTGATTTGAGTTTACAACTTTGCTTTCAAGCTCACCTAGTTAAGAGTTTTGTCCTTTATTACTGAATTGTTCGTTATTGGAAGTAATCAATCACAATTGTTGCTAGATTGGAAGTTTGGCAAAAACAACTAACATGCATGTTTATGAATGAGAACAATAGATGAGAAAATAAAAGTTAACTGAATCATATTTTCATTATAAAAAAAGGTACATATATAATAAAAGACTTGGTAGTAAACTTAGAAACGATATAAAAGCAACTAAACATGCAATGCTTTTTTTCCTAGATAATAGTTGGTTTGATTATATGGGAAAGAATTAAGGATAGATTGATTATTAGTTTGATTATGATGCCTTGAGGTGATACTGAAATAATGGTTGTTCTATTGAGAACATATTTTGTTGCTTGCTAAAAAATCACAAGTCTGCATTTTTGCGCTGGTTTAGTGACCCCCCCCCCCCCCTTTGCTGCTACACATTGCATGTAGCCTTTGCTTACTGTGTGGTTGTTGCTGCCATGGAGGCAACCCCATTGCCACCTCCCAACACCTCCTGTGTTGGTGCTACTGCCGCTGCAGACATCTTGGTGTGCATTATTTGTTGTGCATTATAACACCATTTGGTGGTGGTGTGCATTATTTGTTGGCTGCACCTTATGTCCTTCTTTCTTATATGTTTTCTAATATCGATCTTTTTGGATATGGTGGTTAATCGTCCCTTTTTTTTGTTAATCAATGCAGAGATAGGATGATTACTACAAGTGCAAGTACAAAGACTACTTTGGATTTGTAGAGGGCATATTGCAAGAAAAAAAATAGA
Source organism: Bassia scoparia (assembly GCA_008642245.1). Lineage (NCBI taxonomy): Eukaryota > Viridiplantae > Streptophyta > Magnoliopsida > Caryophyllales > Amaranthaceae > Bassia > Bassia scoparia. The sequence goes on from SNQN01006838.1 coordinate 15,492, forward strand.
TCCCATATTCTAAATCGGAGATTGGTATCCTTTTGTTGTTGTGCACATTTATCTTAAAATATATGCATATTGACTATGAAATATTTGCACTTTACGATGAAATAGATGCAAAGATCATTTATTTTATAGGGGGAGAAATATTAGCTTATTTTTGTCAATTCTAGTAGTTGAGCTTCTTATCTTTTGAGTTGCTAAAGCTCTTTCTTGGGCAGAAATTTATGCACATTCTTGTTAATGACATTCACTATTGTTTATAGCATTAGATGAAGAGTGATAAAAGGCTTTATGGCGTGTTCGGTCAATGATAGCGTTTTGAGAATGTAGCTTTTAGCGGTATCAGTAGCGGGTAGCTTAAAGCTAGTAAGTAGCGTTGAAGTAGCGGGTAGATGGACGAAAACTAAAGTTGTCAATATGAGTGTTTTTCGGCAGAAGTAGCGGTTGTATTTATAATAGAAGAAATTAATTGCAAGTAGCTTTTTATCCTAGCTTAAAGCTAAAAGCTAAACGTCTCCTACTAGCGTTTGAAAAAAGGTAGCGTTTAACGCTAAAAGCTACCTCAAAACGCTACCTGTTGCCGAACACTAATAAAATTACTCAAGTAGCTTTTTAATCTAGTTAGTACGTAAAAAGCTACTTTAAAAAAGAAAGCTACGCCGACACGCCCTATTATGTGCTTATTCACAGTACAATTTAAGTTATCAAAGTTGTAAATTCAAAGTGATGTGCTAGAGGTTAGTGTTGACGATTAAACATAATTTATGATTTTTCTATGTCATATTTAACTTATTACTTCTTTAATTTTCATTATGCGATTTGTCTTTGTAAGGCTATTAGCTCAAATGGTAGAGCATTGTAATAGTGACAGGTGTGTAGGTTCGAGTCCTACATAGCTATATTATTCTTATAACATAATATCACAACACAAACTTTCATTTGTTAACAATTACATACATAGTTTTCTTATTCAAAATGATTTACATACAATAGTATAATTGTTAAAAGTGTCAAATTCTCAATCTTTCTTATGTTATAATAATAACCTAAAGATAGTACTCGTTAGAATAATCTTAAAACAACTCTAGAGTATAAAACTTTGCCACAAGTTGGAACGATGTACATCCTAATAATCCATTGGCGTCAACCATTTCTTTCAATTTGAGGACTTTTCATGTATTGAATTGGTGAAGCATGACAATTAGGAATTGTTGCCTACAACTTGTAAACAACATTAATAACATAAGTTGTAATAAATATTTTGCATTATTTTTCTCATTATGTGCATAATTTTCCTGTAAATGTGTATATTTTTCTTGTAATTATATATATATATATATATATATATATATATATATATTATATATATATATTATATATATATATTATATATATTATATATATATATATTATTATATATTAATGAGCACATATATTTATTGCAAGAGAGCTAATAGTTTTTTCTCATCAAATTGAATATGGATGTAAATGTGTCTTACTACAATATTATTGCATGTATATATCTTGAAATGAAGCCTATGTAGGATTTGAACCTACATTCTTTGTACATTAAAGTACAATGCTCTACCAATTGAGCTAATAGGCTTTGTTTTTTTTGGAATCCAATTCAATGTTTATAACCTCATTACCAAAATGAGCATATTTTCCAAGCCATACCATTCTACTATTCTAGCACCAACAAACTACTACTACTAGTGTGCTGCTGCTAGCTGCTTAGATTCACTACTACTACTATATAAATCATTAAGATACTTATTTTTCGACTTTGCATACCATTTTCATTACTTTTATTTGCAACACATGTAGGAACCTTGTCTATTGCACACAAGTATTTCAATTTACATGCCTTTTTATTCTATGTTGTAGACTTGTTGTTGATGAGCGTATATTAAACCACATACCTATGCATAATCTTATATAATTTTCTAGCTTCACTCAAGTCTTAAAGACCATGCCTTCATGGGCTTTTTTCATTGGACACTTAGGAAACATTCCCTAGTTCTTTTGGAGTGTAGATACTGCGGTTCGAGGAATTTTGATTGTACTTTGTAGGTAGTATCCCTCAATTGTTGCATGCAACCTATAACAACAACTAATTAGGATAAGTAGTTGTAGCTAAAAATTATGCTTTATTTCCAGTCAATGTGCATTTTTTCCCCATAAATGTGCATATTTTCCAACGTAATGTGCATGTTTTCCAAAGTCAATGTGTAAATATTTCTCACTGTATATGATTTGATGATTGTGCATTTAACATCATTAAGCATATATTTTAACATCAATATGCAAATATTTCCCCATAAACGTGCAAGTATTTTTAAGTCATCGTGCAAATATTCTATGTAATGCACTTGTAACAACAAATAGTATACTCTGTTTGTATACTGTGTTATTTATAACGATTAATGCAAGATTAATGCAGTCATTTACATATTGACATGATAATACAAAGTAGCATCCATGTTATGACATTGAATTAAATTAAAAGTTCTTATGGTAATTTAAACTACACTAAACATTACTATTCGAACTAACTTGTTCTATAATTAAAATCATCTTTCAATTATTACAGTTCTATTATCTTCATTATGTTTTGAGCTCTATATTGAACTTTTGCAAATCAATTGATTACACACCAAATCATCACATTTATAATAAATAACTACTCGTTTATGAATTATGAATCAAAATAATTAAAAAAATGTATAATTCATATAATAATACTTTATAAATAGAAACAATTGAATTCATCAAATATAGGAAGTTCAATTGATTCAAACCTTGTTCAATTTTTTGAATTTGAAGATTCTCCCTCATATTGTCTTAGAAATCTTAAAATCACACAATCTTTTTTATTTCAACCTTCTTCAATTGGATTATGCGATGGAACTTTTATGAATAAACTTTTTTCAATTTCTGAATTTGAGGAAATAAAATCGCACAATACTTAATCACGCAATCTTAAATCTCACAATTGCAATCAATTGATCAATGTTCCAGAAGAGAGAAGAGAGAGAAAGTGTGATTTTACGTGATCCATGTTTATGCGATGAACTAATGAAGGCAATTGAATTTCTAACGTGAATTGATTAATTTAAGCTAAAATTTTCAACCATTGGATGTTAATAATATGAAGGGCTGAGATCGCTTCTCATGCTTCTCATTTTAAGGTTTCTTCTCATTGAATCCTAACCCTATATGTAATTGATAGGAGTATGTCTTGGTTAAATCCTCTTTGTTCATTTTGCAAAATTTTCTAAGCTAGTACGTAAAAAAAAGCTATATGGACATTGCTCAATCTAAGACATAATATGCGATGTACGAGTATTATATCAAGTAGTTTATATGTAGACATTATTGACTCATCTATGTTTATATATTATTATTATTATTATTATTAGTTAAATAATTCATGTCACTTTGTGTAATTATTTTGTTTTCTTTCTTTTACATCGTTAATAAATAATAATAATAATCATTATTAATATCATATTTAATTATAACAATTAAAATAAAATAATATAATTTTGGGCTCATTGCAAAAAGTGTTGCATTAGGTACCCTCCCTATGAAAAATAATGTGTTGCATTACATACCCTAAAATTTGTAAAAGTGTTGCGTTAGATAATCTAGAAAGATCAATATAATGTCAAATGCAACACCAATGAATGTACTTTAACGTTGCATTAGCTCAAATAAATTATTGCATGACATCTAATGCAACACTCCATATAAAATTCAAAAGGTGTTGCATTAGGTAAGTTAAGGTGTTACATTGACATCTAATGCAACACTTTTTTATTTTATAGATTAACCATTGCAATAGGACAAAAAACTGTTGCATTAGATCAAATGCAACGCAAGCAAATGCAACGCTTGAGTATAGTGTTGCATTATTCTATATGCAACAATTTTGGTACCCTTTCGCAACGGTTTTTTGTTGTTGCATTTGTGTGTTAATGTAGTAGTGAAATACTAGAGAATGTGAGAACTCATAAATAGTGTTTGTAATTGTGATTTGGCCTGGAAGCTTAAATACAACATATTAATTGTGTTTGAGAGGGTAACCAAGTTATCCATTATATTGCTTGTGTTGTGATTTGTTATTCTCTGATATTTGTTTTTGTTTTGCTTACTATTGTGTTCGATTTCCCGACAGTTTTAGGGCTTGTTTGGTTGTTCACAATTCCCATGTGCATTCAAAATTCCCATAAATTTCACATTGGATTTCTTGTTTGGTTGACACCATATTAAAAAGTGATAAAGAATTTGAACTTCCACAAAACATAAGAAGTAAATTACCTCATATCCCCTTGGATAATGAAAAAACATGGGAACTTTGCTTTCCTATCTAGCCAACCAAACAAAATTTATAAAATCTCAGGAGTTTATTCAATTTAACTAAGTAAATAAATTCTCATGAATTAAAATTTCCTATGGGAGGTGAATTCCTACATCATCGGAACGAGCCTTTAGATTATATTCACTAGTATTATTGGCACGCTATGCGTGCTTATACACATCGAATAATTTAAATTTAAGGTACTTTGACGTGTCTACTACGGAGTAATATATTTTGGTGTCATGACACTTTACATGTTTTTTTCTTTGAATATTACTTAATATTTAGCGTAGTTTTAAACAATTGTGAAAGAGAAATGTGTCTTATACTCCTTTCATAACGTACTTAATAAATTCAACAATTGTACTTTTTTGCTTAATTTTGCCAAATAAGCGAATGGTATATTAGAAAAAGAATTAGTGGGGTGGTCCCCTGAGAAAAGGTTGGAAAGAAATTGGTAGAAAAAGACAAAAAATTTGGTAAGCAATTGGAACCACTTTTTTCAATTTGTTTTATATTAGAGAGTTAATTGGAACCAAAATTAGAAAGTTGTACAATACAATTGTTGCAATTTTTTGTTACACCCAAAAAAGACAATTGTTGAATTTAAATCATTATGGAGGGAGTAATCCGAGTATAATGGAGTCACCAAAAGTATTATTTTAACAGTCATAGTAGTCATACTATAATTAGTGTTTAAAATCATTATAAATTATACAATTAGTGTCCAAATTCGTTACATATTATATACCTAGTGTCCAAATTTGTTATAAATTATATAATTAGTGTCTAAATTCATTGGACTTTGATTATCATTGATATTTTGGTAGCTAGTGTTGAATTTGGCATATTAATGCAATTAATTTTGGTTGATTGAAAAATTAATGGCTCTTTTGTTTAAATTAGTGTCTTGAATTTGCATTGATTCATATTGGTGTTGACTTTGATTTGTTTGGATTTTTGTTTTTGTTTTTTTAAATAATATTTTTTTTATATATATAATCATTAAGGGTATGAATGTAACTTCTTAGAAGGACGTCATTGCTCCCCCTTCCCTTATAGTATATAGATTTTTTGTAAGGAGATTGAGAAAGTATTTTGAACAACTTATGGCGGGGTTCGAATGACAACTTTGACAAGAGTAGAGACATATATTAGATTCACATACTACTATTTCCACACTCCAATTTAGAGACCGCTTTGGCGGTCATTAAATTTTGCTACCGTCAAAGCAGTCGTTAAAATGGAGTGCGAATACTAGCATAGAGTACGGAAATCAGTGGCCTAGATTCACCGGTCACAATTGTGTTCAGATTGACCGGTCCAAAACAGGAGAAGGACTGGTGTTCAGATTGACTTTGCCTGGATTTGCTTGCATGAATTTACTACGAGTACAAGATATTCAATTGGGCCATTGCGAATCAATCCTAGAACAGGGGAGATTGATTTTTCCAACTGCTATCGATCATCACAAAAACAGCATAACCCGTCACAGATTAATCAATGCCTAGTAGTTCAATTTAAGTAGAACTTCCATTCTCTAGAAAAACAGCACGATTTTCTTATCACAAGGATGATGGGGGCACCCTGCACACACAAAAGAAAAAGCAGCAGCAAATTGTGACACTATAATCACAGGATTCAAAGCCCAAATTGGTCACATACGACCAATACCAGTCAATTGTATTCTGTTGATCCTTTATTTTTATAGCTAGAATTGCTAACAAGAAGTGAGGAGAAAATTGCGACATTCTTCGGATGGGAAATAGTTTTTCTTTTTCAAAGTGACAATTTTCATTTTGAGGAAAATGATTTTCCTCACTTTTCTACGACAAACAAAGGAAAACTAAAAGAGTGAAGAAAATCATTTTCCAAAAAAATGTTTTCCATCAAAACAAACAAAGTCTAAAGAAATTAACTTCATATCAGAAAGTGGTAGTGAGATGTTAGAAATCGAAATCAAGTACAATTATAAAAGATAATTGACAGAGTATATAATGTATTATTGGACCTCCATTAAAGAGTTTCAAATTAGTCATCTTTCCACAACAATTTACTAATTTACAAGTCTCTCTATATTATTCCAATTTGGCCATACTTATATTGACAAAATAACAAGCAAACAAGTGTCTTTGTCTATGTATCGCTCCAATTTTATCAGATGTGAAGTCTTGCATAGTTTCAAATCCATGAGGTCAAATAACAAACAACGTACCAAACGCAGTGCTTTATAGAAGCAACCATGCATAAAGCAAGCCTTCAAAGAACAATCCAATTGTCAAAATTGTACTTTATTACAATTCCAACTTGCTACATACACATTTACAAGATCACTCTACCATTTGATTTTTTTTTTTTTATTTTTTTTTGTTTGGTATGATAGAAAACTAATTGGGACCCCAACAGCTCAAGAACATAACTTTCCTAAGAGATTCTTCGGACTGGTTCAAACTCTGGTCTCTGACCTTGTTGGAAACAACAGCAGAGGACTGAGAAGAGAGCTTCTTGGCGTGGGAGTAAGATCTGATGTTGTTCTTCAAATGCTGATTAACGCATCGAATCGGGTAATTCCACCTCGCAATCCCTTGATCTTTCAATGCCTCTACTGCCGCGATGCTTGCTGCTACTGCCCACTTCATTCCRGCTGAMGAACTCATCTTWCTTGGATTTGGATWATGTATGACTGTTTTTCTTATGGTATAGATTAGTATTATTGTGTTTTTGATGTATGTTTGGTTTGATGAATTGAGTGTTGAATGATGGTGTAAGAGGATTGCTTTTATAAATGAAAGGAGGACATAGAATCATAGATTATGGTTTGTTGGTTTTCCCAAATTCTTGGCTTTTTTTAGTGAAACCGTGGGCAGGTTTTCCAGTTTCTTGGCTTTTGGTAGTTTAATGCTTCTCTGGTATATTATAAAACCGGCAGCATATGCATATTTCCAATCAAAGTTAGTAGTTTAATGCTTCTACAGTACAGTAGTGGGCTACTCGGCTAGTGGTAGTGGACCTGATAGTTTGCCACTTGAGACTTGACAATGGATAAGTTCATAAGTCTACAACTTAACAACTAAGGGTGTTAACTAGACAAGCTTCTTCGTGAACAGTTCGAGCTCGGCTCGAAAATTTGCAAACTGAGCCACAACTATGTTTACTTTGAAAGCTCGGAAACAAGCTCGAAATATTTAGCATAATAATCGTAAAATCGATAGTATACAATTGATAAGTGTAACAAAAACAAATTCATAGTCGTTGCAGACCCGACCCTTAATTAGTCGGTGTTCCATGGGCAACCGCACAAGGTCCCTTTTTGTGGGGCCCACATATTTAATAAAAAATTGTTTTATGTAAGAAAAAATACTGGGTATAAGCTGTCAACCTTATCACTTTCCTATCATGCATGCATCATCATTCATCAAGGCATTTAAGTGATTTAATGGTAGAAACTTTCTGGCTTCCTCTTACTTTCATTTTCTCAATTCTCACTAGGGACGTTAAAAGCTAACCTGATCTGCTAACACGACCTGAACCTAACTTGAAATTAGTGGGTTTCATCAGCTGAGATTTTAATTTTCGACCTGAATGTTTAAATGGATTGACCTGAACCTAACCTGCAGTTAAATGAGTTAGGTTCGAGTTGAAAAGTCAAACCTGAAATAAACCTTAAATGACCTACCACTTCTATGATAAAATGAAAAAACATAATTTGTAAGATTAATTATTAGTTTTGTTGGTTTGTTTTTTAACTTGGTTTGTAACTCGGAAGACTAAGTACTACCGTTGTTGGTATGTTTGAACACTTTGGTTTCAGTTCTTTCAGATATATTATGAAGGATTTCATTTCATATATTTAACTATGTAACAGATCACAAATCAGGTCAACCTGTTTTTAGCAGGTTAATTAGGTTAGGTTTCAAAATCCTGACCTGCTAAGTTAATAAGTTAGGTTCGGGTTAGGTCTGGCAAACCTGTGAACTTGCTGACCCGAACCTGTTAATGATCCGACCTAATCTGTTTGGCGTCCCTAATTCTCACCATCATTTATTTTGTGATTAATCATCTCAAAAAATTCCCTAAAATAACTCTTAGAATTCTTCCTTCAACGTTATATTATTTTCCTCATATATTTTCCCCAATTAAACCCTCAATTATAGCATCTTCCTTTTCAATCAATTCATTAATTTCAAAAATGTTAAAACCACTCAAATTGGTCAAATTAGAGCAAGAAATCTAAGAATTGGTCAAATTGGAGCAAGTGCAATTAATCGAATTGTAGCTTTCAAGTGGCCGAATTGGTTTTTTTTTTTCACAATTTAGAGTTCAATTGGACAAATTGAAGCAAAATAAATCAGGTTTTATTGCTCTAACTCATCTTGTGTTTTGTGTATAATTGAGTTCATATGATTTTGTTATGTCAGTGTTTGTTAGTTGTTTTAATTTTGCTTTTTTCAAATTTTCTTTGAATATAATTATTTATATTTTTGTATTATTATCTATTAAATTAATAAATTATGAAGCATAAGAGAAAATATGAATCAGGTTGTGAAAAGCGTAAAAGAAAAAAATGAAAGAAGAGTTTGCTCGATCTCAAAGAGGAGCAATTGATAAATTCTTTTCTAAAAAATCTGATTTTTCTACTCCTAATGCAAGTGTGACTAATGTTGATGGTTTTAATACCAATGATAATAATGTATCTGATGCTTTTCAAAGTTGAAGTTGATCAAAACTTATTTGTGGAATTCTATGTCTCAAGAAAGGCTCATCGGGTCTCATAAACGGCCAAGACGACATCGAGTCATTGTAAAGTATTATATGAATTAAAAAACAATTATATTGTTATGGTTTTCGAACTTGAGTAGAGTTTTAATGTATTTTATTTAAACTTGATTTTTAAGATTCGAAAGTCAGTTCGTATTCAAGATATTCGTCATGAGCGAAGCTTCAAATATCTAAAGTTCGTCTTGGCATAACTCATTGACACCCCGATCTACAACATATATACTTCTTCTTGTGGATCGGAGTAGTTTAGTTACAATTTTATACTTTGAACGCATTTTAAAAAATGATTTGAAAGTGTAAACGAGTTAATTTTGCGAATTTCCTTTAACAATAGTAGCATAAAATAATATAATTCGTTCTAGTATTAAAATCAGCCAATAAATTTGTTGAAAACTACCCTTGTTTTTTCCAAAACTTTAGAAATAACTACCCACTATTTTTTTATTTAAAATAACTACCCACATTTTACAAAACCTTTGTAAATCACTACCTCATTTGGTTTTCAGGCCAAATAAAAACCAATTTCGACGTGAGTGTCCCACCTCTTGTTCCTTTCTCTCTCCTCTCTCCTCTATTACTGCCTCCACCAAGCAGCCCCGCCTCCATTACTGCTACCATTGGACAGCCCTACCTCCACCACCAAGCAGCCCCACGCACCTCCATTACAGCCACCACTGGGCAGCCCTACCTTCATTACCGCCACCACTAGGCAGTCCTACCACCACAAAGTAGCCTCACCACTACACCCTATCCCTTACTCGTACCCCTCTACTCCTCCTTCCACTCACCGTATCACCACCACCGCACCACTCCACCATATCCCCAAAAATGGAAGAAGCATTGAAACATTTTGTGAGAAAAATCAAAAATCTGAAAAATCTATAACACTAAAAGTTCCAACGGAAAAATCGAATTTTTTTGAGAAAAATTGAAGGGAATTAGACAACAAAAGCATGAAACTTTGAGCAATTCGAAAAATTGAAGGAAAAAAATTGAAAGTAATTACAAACAGCTTGCATCAAGAACAACAATTATCATCTAGATATAATCAATTAACATAAAAAAAAGCTGCATCAACTCAAAAAAATCAATTTACAGTAATGAGAAGGAGAAGAAGAAGAAGAAGAAGAAGAAGAAGAAGAAGAAGAAGAAGAAGAAGAAGAAGAAGAAGAAGAAGAAGAAGAAGAAGAAGAAGAAAGTGTAAAGAAGAGAAGAAAAGAAGAAAAGAAAGAAGAAGAAGAAGCAAGAAGAAGAAGAGAAGGAAGAAGAAGAAGAAGAAGAAGAAGAAGAAGAAGAAGAGAAAGTCGGCCAGTTTACCTTCATATGAATCTCAGCAAGAAATTAATGTTGTTGGGAGTTCAATTGAACAACAATGAAGCTGAATTGATGATATTTAGATGATAACGACGAAAATAGCAAGATGAATCAGAAAACTGCTCGAAAAACCGATTTATTTGGTTGAAAACCAAATGAGGTAGTGATTTACAAAGGTTTTGTAAATTGCAGGTAGTTATTTTTAATAATAAAAATAGTGGGTAGTTATTTCTAAAGTTGTGAAAAAAGGGTAGTTTTCAACAAAATTTCCTTAAAATTATTTTGTTTAATTTACTTGTTTACACCCTTAAATGTCTTCATTAAAMTAAGTGTAAAGTAGAAAGTTGCAACTAAATTGATATAGAGGAAGTATTTTCAAMTACTCATTCTATTTGCTAAAATAAAGAAACAAGAGTTGCACATTCTTCTCGACAAATTTTTGCATGTTTAAGCAAAGAAGCAATTGTGGGACTGTGGGATATGTTTTTGATCAAGAGTCAACCAAATTCTCACAACACTAAAAACCACTCTCCCCTTAATCCACTAAGTTGGCAAGATAAAATCCCAAATCACTTTAGGATTTCCATCACATAAACCCTAGAAATAGAACTACCCACTAATCACGGTGTTTAAAGCAATAAAGCATGTAATAAGAATTAATCTACACCTAAACATGATTTACTAAGTAATTAAGTTAAGATTAACAAGCAATTATCAATAACAACTACTAACTAGCAAGCAAAACAAGTAACAAGCAAGAGAAACAATAAAGAAAAGAGAAAAGATTAGAAAGAATACCAAATTAAAATAACTTGATTSATTACTTGATAATGAAGAGTTGATTACCAAAATCTCTAAAACAAGCTTTCTCTCTCTAAAAGTGACTAGGGTTTATTGAAAATAGTACAATGGGTAAATATAGTTCTCATGAAATGGGCCCAAAAAGGGAAAATTTCTAATCCATATGGGGTATGGACAAAACCTTGTATATATAAGGTTTATTAGGTCTTTTCCAATTTTAATATTAGACGGTTTCCGTTTGTAGGGAAAGTGGCACGGGGTTTTGTTTCATGTGTGGGTCCCATGTTTAACCGAACCAGCAGGACCATGGTTTAGGCAAATTTGAAAATTTGTTTGCAAAGTCGAAATAATTTCACATTAAAACATTGTTCGTTGTAGTAGTTGCTCCCCTTATGAGAATACAACAATGGCAAAGTTGCAAAATCGCATTTGCTTTCCATGGTAATCCCTTTCTATGTTGCTGAATTTGTTTAATTCATTAATGTCAGTTTCAATTATGTTGTAAATACATTGTCTGTTGTGTTGTTGTGTAACCTCATAGTCGAATTAGGGTTATGCGGCGGAAGGTTTTTTGGAATTTCCTTTACACAATTGTGATCCAAGTTTAACAGTACCAGTCTAATACTTAGATCTCCTTGTATAATTTGATTTATTTGCACAAAATGGCAAAAATATGGTGGTTGATTGGGTCAATTTGTACTACTTCTGAATTGAGTAATTAATTTGTGGAGCTTGGTTATGGTTTCGTAATCGAGTAATCTAGTTTGTATCGTATGAAAATCATAGCAGCATGCTTGTAATGTTATTGTTCTGATAATTCATACTAGGAGAATTTATTCAACTATTAGTAGTTATTTGAATTAACTTGTATCATTTAATTAGATGTATGATATATTTCGATAACCGACTTGTGTTTTTTATTTATTGTTTAGGTGTTTGTTACTTCCTGCTGTTGTTGCCCTGCAATTGAATGGGATTGATTTGAATTATCCCTCAATAGGTGCCTCTCATGTGTTTGAACCATGTGCTACAGCTCCCCAAGCAGGGTTGTTTTGTTGCTTGGCTGAGAGTACTTGCTGTAAGGTGTTGTTGTATGAATTGGATGTTAAATTTAATAATTTGATTGGGTATTATTGTTATTTGTTAGCTAATGGTTTATGTTCGATTAAATGCAGCGGAAACGTAACCATCAAACAGATGAGTCGAACGCAAAAGTGTATGAGGTATGAGCTTTGAAGTGTGAAGTCCTTGTTGTGATTAAGTATGTTTCGATTGTCTCCTTTTGTAATGGTTATTTATTTTTCATAGGGCTCTATTTCCAGGAAAGGTTCAATTGTGCAAGAATCAGGACAAGTTTTGAGGTTACGAAAGATGTCACGTGAAAGGGTTAGTTTTCTAATGTTGGTTGGGTAACGTTTGTTACTATTATCCAAAATTATTTAAATTTAGTTTTTCTGTGTGGCTTGTAATAGTTGGATTTTTATTTGTTTTGGTTGAATGAAAATGTTAGTTTCCTTTAAACCTCCATTATGAATGTTGTGCTTTATGTGTTGAATGGTAAGTCGGAAGTAAGTTAGTATCCCAAGTTACCAGTGGCATTATGGTATTTTGTATTGAGTGTATTTGTTTATGGTTGCTAGAGCGGGGATTTTGGTTAAAAACTGTTGGTTTAACTGCATTTCGTTAATGAAGTGAACTGAACTAATCGAACTGAAATGAACCAATCTTAAGAAAACCAAACTGAACTGAAATTAACTGAAAAAACAATAAATTGATTTAAACTGAATTGAACTGAAATTAGCGTAAAAATTATATACTGCCATTGAACTTAAATTAACTGTAAAACTATAAATTGTTTAAAACTAAACCAATCATAGGCGAAAAACTATCAATTATTTGAAGCTAGATTGACTTGAACTTTAACTAAATTGAAATTCATCGTAGCTCCATGAACGAGTACTATTTTAAAATGAATTGAAATTTGGTTTAATTTAAACTAAATGGTTTCAAACTAATGAGATTGATTTGAATATGATGAATTGTAATTTAAAAAGGAAAATAATACTAATTTGATGATTATATTAGTAATTACTAATTTGTGTCATTGAATCTAACAAGGTATGACATGAAGTTTTTTATAGTACGGAGTATGATATATTGCAACTTGCAAGTATTCAATTAAAATGACTTATAAACTAGTTTTTTTGGCCCGGCGATGCTTGGGCTATGTTTATTGCATTATACTTGATGTGACACAGAAAATCCCTGCCATGTGTCCTTCAAATATTGGGTCAAACCGATCCACGTGGCAAACGCTACAAATTATATTAATCCAAACCAAAACGGGACGGAGAACTGATGTTCCTACACCGAAACGGTAGTAAGGAACACTCGGAAACATGGGTGAATGACAAGTGTCACTCATCCAAGTGGATCCTTGGTTTTTGAGAGATTGCCTATAAATACCCCGAAAAACAAAAGAAAACACACACTTTTTTCCATAGCATTTATTGCCTAACATCCAACTACTTGAGAGCATCTCTCTCTACTTTCTCTCTCTAGCTTGGCACTCTTTATTCCCTAAACTCCTTACTTACTTAAGCATCGGAGGGGAGATAATCCAAATAGGATTATTCTCCTTTGTGCAGGTGCCAGTCAAGCTTTCCGAGCCAGGAGGTCGAGGATAGCCAGGAACCAGTCCACGTGCAATAGAAGGTCAGCTCTCCCGAGGTAGCATTGATGGGAAGCCTCCACCCCTCTCTAAACCCAGAAGCTGAGGAAATATTGTAGCCAGGCCACGTTTTACTTGCTACAACATTTGGCGCAAAATAACTTCGCACCCCATTTATGTCGAGGGCAAGTCCCCAAATCGATGAAAGAAAAAACACAAGTACGAGGTCTCGACAAGTAAAAAGCTTACATAATGTCTGAAGACTAAATCCTGGACTCGCAGTTGCCCATGCAAGCAAACTGCGACGTGCGAGCTTTCCTTTTGTAAAAAGATGGAAATTGGTCGCACAAATTACTACCAGGGCAAACTGCGACGTGCGAGCTTACCGTTTTGTAAAAACGATGGAAATTGGCTCGCACAAATCTACCTACAAGGGCAAACTGCGACGTGCGAGCTTACTTGTAAACGATGAAAGGCTCGCACAAATTATCTACCAGGGAAGCTGCGACGTGCGAGTTTCCGTTTTGTAAAAACGTTCAAGATTGGCTCGACCACATTGGAAATTGTCCAAGATTGTGGACCTGCGAAGGGCAAAACTCTACGTCTTGACTCAATTCCAAGTTAAGGGCAGATCGTATGATTGATTGACTTGACCCCACTGCTAGGCCTCAAGTCAATCAATTCTTAGAATCTATAAACTTGGACATTTCGCACAAGTACGAGACTACATTGCCTAAGGAGTTTTGTTCCCACATGTTAGAGTTTCGCACATTTGGTTCGAAGTGTAGTCCATGCGACCAGTGGTGGACACATGCACTACAGGGGCAAATGGACCGTTGAAGTGCGAAGGCTAAGTACATGAAGAGTAAACAACTGCGAAGTATGTGACTTAGAAGCAAAAAAATTAAAAGCAAAGCAAAACTGCGAGATAAAAGACTTACTGGTAAGTTAGATTGATGGAAAGTGAATTACAAAGCTTTCTAGACAAAAAATATAAGTTCTGTGCGAGGCCTAACACTTGTACAAATTATCTAAGGATACAACAAGAGTACAACAAAATACTGCCAAGTTGGGCTGAACAAAAGCGAGGCGAGAAGGGGTCATCTGATGCGAATAACAAGTCTTCACTTGAGAGGGATAAACCTTGAAGAGCGAGTAGCACCAATCATCTCAGGCTTGATTTCAACCTGGTTGAATGTTTTACCATTGTAAACACCAATGACGCTCCCAATCATCTGCCAAGATGGGCTGAACAAAAGCGAGGCGAGGAGGATCATCTGATGCGAATGTCAGCATCATCCGCATCGTTCATATTTTCAATGTCGACGTGCTCATCCTAATCAGCATAGTCACCATCATCTTTGGCGACGTCGACATCATGTGTCTTAGCTTCCTCCTCCTCGCCACTGCTGCTGCTGGCATCTTTACAAGGCTCCTCGTCGTCGCTGGAAGAAGAACCATCAGAAGGTGCTGAGTCTGTAGAATGCTCCTCCTCGACGTAATCAAACATGAAGTTCTTCTCTGGCAAGGGAGGCCTTGGCTCTTCTGGAGTATCAGGCATGTTTTGGATGATGTTCACTTGCTCGACATAATCTAGTCTTTCCTCGAAGCAGCGAAATGGGTAGCTCTTCTTCGCAGGAAATAAGTGCCAAGCCTCCTCCATCAGTGCTCGCATCTCCTCGATGCCTGCATTCTTAGCCTCAGCAAACTTGATCTTCTGGTTTTCCTTCAAAGCTGCGAGCTCCTTATCTTGCTCCTCAGCAATGAAGCGAAGATTAAGAAGCTCATCTCGCACTTTCGCCTCAGCCCTCGCCAATGCCTCCTCTTCAACTTGTGGCATGGCTTCAGCAAGCTTCGCAGAAACCTCTTGTTCGGTTCGCTCTACGACAGCTTTGTTGACTCTTTCCTCCTCCTGCTCCGCAGACTCTGCCACATGCTTAGCCAAATCCTTGTGCTTGGTGAGGAGGGAGTGGTAGCCCTCTAGTGATTTGCGGTAGACTGCCTTCACCGCATTGAGGCAATGACCAAGAGTATAGGTCGCCTCTGCATCGTCGACCTTGATAGCCAAGGTCTGCTGCGAGACGTAATCCAGAGACTCCTGGTACAACAGCTCTTTGTGCTTGGCCTCGCGGTTGGCCTTTCGCATGGCCTTCGCCACACCATCTAGCCGCACCATCACCTGAAGAATGTGCGAAGCAAAGTTAGTAACAATGTGCGAAGGACTATACTTGTAAAAATTTAAATGAAGAGAAGGAACTTACATCGGCGAGTCCACTCATCGCCCTTCCACAAGACCCAACCTCGTATCCTGCAAGGCTGTCCTTGTACTCCTTAGTCGCACAGCGGACCATGTCGCCCACTATCTTCTTCTTCTTTTCAGCTCCAAATTTGCGCGAAGAATAGTGGTCAACCTCATCCACCTCTAGCCATTTGTCATCCTCCAGAGCATCAGCTGAGAGGGCAGTAACTAGCAAAGGGTGCTTCTTCGCAACAAAGTTGTCCAAGCCTTGGACGAAGTTCTCGTCAACCCTCAGTGACGGGTGACCTTGTGGCTCTGGCCTCTCAAGAGGAGTGGTGATCAGTGGGGGCTCGACACTTGGGCTAGCCAACAGCTCCTCGAAGTTAATTTGGTCGAGGTCCCCCACATAGCTGAATTCAGGTGGGAAGAATTTGAGGGTCTCAGCCCGCTTGTGAAGCTCTTCCAGCTCCTCTGCAGTGGTAACTGGCGAAGGAGGCTTCTGTGTTGTTTGAGTGACCTCGCCCATTTCAGGGACATCTGCAAAGTCCTGCTCGCACATTGGGGAGTCACCATCGGCTGCATCACCTGGTACATAGGGAACGGTATCCGAGTCAGACCAACCATGGGGATCAGGATGGCGAGGCCATGAAAGAGGAGAATCATGCGAAGTCTTTGATCTCCTTTCATATGTCACCTCAGAGGACTGTGACCCACTAGGGGTTGGCGGCCTAAACAAAGCAGGGTTTAGCCCATACTTATTGAAGATGCGAACCTCAGTGGGATGAGCATTTGGACCCAGAATAGAACTGCGAGGGAAATGACTTGTACCTGCAGAGTGATGTCTTTTGGCAGCCGGCTCTGAAATTGAGGGCGAAGGAGCCCTCTTCTCGCCCACTTGAGCGGAGTGCGACGAGTCCCCCTTAGCTGTTGGAGGGGGTGGTCGTGTAGGCCGTGGATGTTTTGGTTTTCCTTTTGGCACCTCAATGCCCTTGCCCTTGCCATCCACCTCAGTGCTGTTCTTCCTCTTGTGGCCTTCCGTAGGCTCACTTATTTTGACACCAGGTTTCGCAGGTTCCTTGGGTGTCTTGGACATCCCCGCAGACTGCGAGGGAGATTTATGTTCTGGTCTTCTCTCCTCCTTTCGCGAGGAGTGCTTTGAATTGCTTTTCTTCCCGCTTCGCGATGAGTGTTTTGATGGTTCTCTCCCCTCGCCCTACGAGGAAGTTGTCTTTGCTGCTCTCTCGTCCCCTCGCGAGGAAGGCTTAGTTTTGTCTTTTTCCTCGCCTCGCGAGGCAGATGTCCTTTTCAGGACTTGGTATCGAGAAGTCTTATGGGAGGCAGACTTCGAAGGTTGGTCCTTCTTTGCTGCAATGGCCTTCCCAACCTTTAACATATCGAAAGGCTTCTCCAACTTCTGCAAATGAAAAGGGAAACACAAGTAAGCAGCCTCGCAGAAATAAAGTAAAAGACTATCTAATGTCTCGCATTTGAGCAAACGTTCATGCGAGACATAAAGTTACAGCTCTCGCATATGAGAAAACAGTTCATACGAAGGAAAGTAAACGATGTGGGAGAGTATCTACTTACTCGATGAAAGGAATTCTTCTCTGCAAGGCTTTTCAACCGCCATTCGGCTGAGAGAGCTTGGAAGTCCTTGCTTGACATGGTCCCGTTCAAGTGACTGGGCAACTTTGCAAAGGAAGCTTCTGTGAGAGGGAACACTTGGTTAGGAAAATTCAAACAAAAATAATAATCAACAAGTCAAAAGTCTACCTCTTTGGTCTCGCGTAATGCTACGACCACCTGAGAGTTCAAAGGCTCGCAGGAAGTCCTTATTGCAGAAACACTCAAGGGTGGGGAGCCAGTTCTTGGGGACCGTGTTCTTGCGAGTTAGGGTCTTATATTGGTACTCCACAGTCTCAAAGTATTCTAACTTTTGTACAATCACAGGCGTTCTCGCCCCCAACTCACTCTCTTTGAAGGTGTTTTAGTGCGAGGTCCATGAGGAGAGGATCCTCGCGAGAGCGGTATCTTCTGTGTGCACTAGAGAAATCGTTCTACCAATTGTACACTTTATTGGGCTTGTCCAGCGAGGTCGTGTACTTCCCCTTTTGCTGGAGCTGGAACCAACCAGCCTGGCATCTGCTGTTCTTGGAGATCAGATGCATGCGAAGGAATACATCTGTCTTACATGGCCAACCTTTCACTTTACAAACAGCCATGTATCCAAGTATATGACACCATGACTGAGGTGTCAATTGTGCGAGACCTATGCCATAGGCCTTCAGCACATTTATTATGAAGGAATAGAGGGGGAAGCGAAGGCCCATATCCACCACCGCCTTGTAAACGGTGAAGGTGTTGTCCGTTGTCTGGGTGATCACAGTTCCCTCGGCAGGAATCACAAATCTCTCCTCGACTTCATGTGCGACGAAGCCGATGTGAGGAGCATAAATGTGTTGGTTCCGTTGGAGTGCGTATCTCCAGGCCTTTCGCACTATAGTWGACGAAGGACTGTCCTTGTCCTTGTCCTCGTCTTCAGAGGATTCCTCCACCTCCTGGGGTTTATTTTTGGCAATCCAAGCCAATGGGTCCTTGTAATACTCCTCCTCATCCTCATCCTTGGTCCTGGCAGTCTTTATTTGGGGCTCTTCATCACTGCTCTCCCGCAAAGCGGCATCGATACTCGCGCTTATTTCAGAAGAGTCAGGACTTGAGTCCTCCATTCGCATAGGAATGCGACCAATCGTACTTGGCTGGTCTGGCTCGTCCTCAAAAAATTGGTCCTCTGGCCTCCTAGTAGCTGTGGTTTTTACGCGAGGCATCCTGATACGAATAGACAGAGTGTTAAGGATGGGACGAGGTGCTACAGAGTGCGAGTACAAAAAATCAAGGGAGGAGGAYAAAGCAGTTAAATTGGAGCCAGGCGAAGTTGGACTAGGCTCTTCCAAGCCCCCAACTCTATTCTTATTGGGCGAAGAGTCCGTAGAACTTGCGTCGCTCATTATTACTTTAATAAAAAAGAATAAAGAATAAGTGCGAAGTAAGAAAGGGTGCGAACAGTACCTGATGTGTGACGTTGACGCAATGTTGAAGAAGATCTGAAAAAAAACTGCGAACCGCGACGAAAAACTGCGGACTGCGAAGAGGGACCTTGCTAACTGCGAACCTAAGTTGTCGTGGAAGTGCGAAGAAATGCGAAAAGATTGGAGAAAAAGTGCGAAGAGGGGATGAAATTTCAACGAGAAGAAAATAAAAGATTCTTCCTCTCTCCCTCAGGGGATATATATACCCCCTGCTCAATGGTTCCCCTTCTCCTTATTTTCAAAATTTGAACGGAAGAGGGAAGATTTAGGCGGGAAGGGGAGTTTGTCTCTTTGGCTGCTGCTGTTGGGCGAATTCCAAAGCTGCGAATTAAATGTTTGGCCTGGTTGTTCCTCTTCCACGAAGGCACACTTCCCCATGAAAAAAAAGGAAAAGGAAAAAAAGCCTAGTTTTTATTAGATTTGAGATTTGTTTACGAAATGCAAATTAAGGTAAAATCAAGATCAAACACCCTATAAATCCAGCGATTTATCGGGTCTTTGAGGGGCAAATGATGTGGCACGGAAAATCCCTGCCACGTGTCCTTCATATATTGGGTCAAACCGATCCACGTGGCAAACGCTACAAATTATATTAATCCGAACCAAAACGAGACGGAGAACCGATGTTCCTACACCGAAACGGTAGTAAGGAACACTCGGAAGCATGGATGAATGACAAGTGTCACTCATCCAAGTGGCTCCATGGTTTTTGAGGGATTGCCTATAAATACCCCGAAAAACCAAGAAAAACACACACTTTTTCCATAGCATTTATTGCCTAACATCCAACTACTTGAGAGCATCTTTCTCTACTTTCTCTCTCTAGCTTGGCACTCTTTATTCCCTAAACTCCTTACTTACTTAAGCATCGGAGGGGAGATAATCCAAATAGGATTATTCTCCTTTGTGCAGGTTCCAGGCAAGCTTTCCGAGCCAGGAGGTCGAGGATAGCCAGGAACCAGTCCACTTGCAATAGAAGGTCAGCTCTCCCGAGGTAGCATTGACGGGAAGCCTCCACCCCTCTCTCAACCCAGAAGCTGAGGAAATATTGTAGCCAGGCCACGTTTTACTTGCTACAACAATATTTAGGTTCTTTATGGGAGTAGCATTCGTTATTATCTAATTATCTCATCATCTATTATATGAATTATAGATTTTAAAGTTGAATTCCACTACTACTCCTTTTGTTATTGTGAATTTGATGAACAAACAATGTCTAAACAAATTTATTTGATCTCAACGATGTAGTGTTTATTTTATATTTTGGTCACTGAAAGAGGATAATCAACCTAGATGTAAACGTACTTACTTTTGAAGCTTATACAGTTTTACGAAGTACGTCTTAATATCACGTTTCTTTGATAAAAAATCATTAGGAATTAACATGAAGTCGGATCGAAAGTTGAAATTGATACTCGATGGATCCAAGAGTGAGCCCAAAAAAAATGTGAATTACAATTGATATATAAGATAACGATATTGCTATTGGACGCCCCAGAGCGTTAAATAACACTACAAGAAAATCGTTTTCGGCCGACCGCCATCACCGACCGATTTTCGGTCGGTAACACCC
>SNQN01006839.1:0-11007 GCA_008642245.1 Bassia scoparia
TTTAATTTAGGATTGAATATATAGGATATGTTATGATATGATGACGATGATATGATATATTACAATAAAACAATCTATTAAAATAAATACTATTGAATAATTATTTTGTAAAATGTGGGGGCTTACATTCTACCCCCCGCAAAAGAAGTTTCGTCCCCGAAACATTACTAAACCCTTTTAAGAAATAAAATAGATTTCTRATTAAGATAATTACTTAAAATCATTAAATAATATACTTTATTTGATAAATTGCTTAAAAATGCGGGGGATCACAAAATCTCTCAAAAGTCACTCAATCCACTCAAATTTAATCCACAAAACACAAACCACTCACAAAATCAAAAGTCAAACAAATTCGTCATAGCTTTCGGAGTCGTTTCTTTGCGGATTTATGTACAAATTCTGAGTCTATTCAATCTAATTCTCATTCTTATTTTATTATTAATCTTGATTAATATAATATTTTGAGTTTTATTTCTTTCGCTTTTGGTTTTCAAACATGTAAATCATCTTACTTCCTCCATATCATTTTAATAGCAACAAATACCATATTTAGAATATCATATTAATTGCAACAAACTCAAACTTTCTTTTTTGGATTAAAAAAATGTTTTAAAATTACTTTGTTTTGCTTGGTTTTCCTCCAAAAACCCATGTGCATGGGTTTATTAGTAAAATGGGATCCACTACCTCTATCCTCCATATTATTAACATCTTGCTTTATGTCATTACCAAGTACAATTAAGCATAGTCACTTATCCTTAAATCTTTTGCCTAGGAGTCCACAATTCTCTATTTGTTGCAATTAAAACAATACAGAGGAAGTATTTTAAATCGTTTTTGCTTCATCGCAATCGTCTGAATTGTTGTTGTCAATGCTAACAATCTCTTTTGTTGTGATAAGCGATTCGGAAGCAAACCTTTTCATATTTTAACCTTTGTTTTCTTTTGTTTTGGTAGCGATACAAGGTGAGTAAATTTGCATATATTTAAGCTTTGATTTTCGTATATATAATTCGTGATTTTTGTGCATACGACTCTCTTATTTGCTTAATCAAGACCGAAATTTGCTTGAATCACCTTTAATTCAGATTAATTATGGCGAACTTTTTAGGCTCCGTTTAATTTGGTTAATTCAAAGTGGTCGAAATTGTTAGGAGTAGCGATGCATGTAAATAGAAATCCACTTTTGTAGTAATCTTAGGTTATTGCACGTTTTAAGGCCAAATCAATAGACTCTTTTAATTCAATATTATGATTCATGGAACTACAATGAGATCGAGTAGAGGCCGCTACATGCGGGCGGATTGGGTCAAAGATCTTGGTCCGTACATGTTTCGAACCACAATCTGCTTATTAGACCTAACTGTGGGGTCATTAGCTTGACACCAACGTTTTGGGCATCGGATTAACTTCTTTAGGTACAATAGCGATCCTCTTATCGACAATACATCCAACGCATTCACATGCAGATTCATGGTTCAATTCCATGACATTGAAGCTGAGGTCAACCCCTTAAAGGGGTGAAGTCTTAAAGTGAGCTAAACTCCATCATGACAAATTAGATTGGAGCTAGTGGATTTGCCTAAGACCAGTAGATTAATTAGATGTAAGTGGATCTTTAGGAAGAAATTGAGAATTGATGGGTCGGATAACAGTACCAACGAGGCTTGTAGTTCGTGATTTCTCCAACAGTTCAGGTTAGATTACTTCAATATATACTCTCTCATTATAAATTAGTTATCATACTTGTTTTTTTATCTGTAGGTTTGTGTTATAGTCTTGTGTGCATCATATGGATGTCAAGACAATAGTTTGTATGGTGATTTAGATGAGGAGATATATATGGAATACCTTTGAGTGTGCAGTACCTAGTGAAGAACACAAGGTGTGTAGGCTTAGAAAATATCTTTTATGGTTTGAAGCAGGCACTCAGTCAGTAGTATGAGAAGTTTCACAAGACTACCTGTTTTTGATTTCCTGATAAATGGGTCTGATTCATGTATTTACTCCAAGATGTTTGGGGCTCATTGTGTGGTTATTTGTTTGTATGATCACAGCTGATGTATAGCTCTTATATTGGTGCTATAAATGAGACAGAGCTTCTATCATCTAAGTTCGAGATGAAGACATGGTGAGTGGTGTGGACTTGGTATGGCAATCAAGAGTTGCCAGGGATATGGGTTAACACAATCTCACTATGCGGAAAAGGTGCTAAAGAAGTTCGAGTGCTTTGATGAGAAGTTGTGAGGACTCCATACGATCCGAGTGTGAGACTGGTGAAGAACAATGATTTTGCGGCATCTCAGTCTGAGTTTGCAAGGTTATTGGTTCTAATGTTCTTGATGAATTGGACTCGTTCTGACATTGCTTATGCGATTGGATGAGGCATATTTGTAAAATTTCAATTGTGGGGGTTGTTGACTCCTCTAGTTGCAATTCACTGTGATTCACATGCTGCAATATGTGTTGCTGAGAACTATGTTATGTGGAAGAAGCGACATATCAAGTTTATTAGGCACGATCTGTCAAACAATACAATGCAAATGGCATGGTTTCTTTGAGTTTTGTAAAGAACCTCATAAATCTGTTTACAAAGGACAGAGTCGGAGGCTTGTGCTTGAGACCCCGTCGGATGGGCCTGTAATCTTTGTATGGTGTTTTCATTGACATGTGTTTGTGTTATATATATATATTATATATATATATTATATATATATATATATATATATATATATATATATATATATATATATATAGCAACACAATATGCGTCACTTGATGAACATGACATCTTGACACGAGTTCATATGTGATGTGTTGTTGTATCTTAGTTTTTTATGACGTGGTGGACATTGTCTTTAATATGTGACAGCTAATGTGGTTGGACTTTGGACCTTAACTATGACACACGCCGCGTGTTCAGTGATCACATGGTGGATGTTTTCCTTAATATGGGATAGCCTGGTTGTGGTTGGACTATGGTCTTACTATGACACACGCAATGTGTTCTATATTATGGTGGATGTTTTTCTTTAACGTGTGACAGCCTCGTGTGGTTGGACTTTGGTTCTTAACTATGACACGCGTCGTGGGTTCAATATTGGTGTGGTGAGTTATGCTCTTAAAGTATGACACCCTAGATGTGGTTGGATTATTTCCTTAACTGTGATACGCCGCATGTGATCAATTGGATGATGAGCATAGCCTGGTGAGGTTGGACTTTATCCTTAACTRTTATAAGCCATCAAAGGTTGATGTTAAGGTTAAGCCTATGAGTTCTTAATGCCTAAGTAGGCACCTATGTGACTGTAAAGCTTTGGCAACTCTAAGTTAAGGTGTATCATACTTCAGCAGATCAATCTCACTAGAATCCCAAGGTTGGGTTAGCCACGTGTGTGGGTTTGCGCACGTTAAAATGATCGCAGATATTTCCTCAAGTTTGAAGCAATGGGTATGTTATCGGGTTCCTCCCCTTGGTATGAAGTTCAAGAGTCCTTCACATCATGCTTAAAGTGGACACCCCACTCCACTATGTGTTAGTTTAATCTTCTGGACACTAACACTTTAGCTCTTAGCTTCCTTTGCTGCTCAATACTCATGTGAGGTTACCAAAATGTCTTAATAGGAAATTGTCGGAGGTTTCGCTCCTCAAGTAAGCCATGTTGGCTATGGAAATACTTGTCCCACATTGGTAGTTTGACAAGGTTCTCCTTATTGGAGTTTTATATTTCCTCCGTATAAAAAAACACAACAAACTCCATCTTAGGAAATATCACAATAAACACAACAAACTTATTTTTTCTATATTCGGTATTCTTAGCCTATAAAATGTCTATTTTACCCTTACTAAAACATTTAAAACATATTAAACTACCYTAATCAAAATTATAATCCTACAATCTAAATTAATTARAAACCTAAACCTAAACTAATCTCCACCCCACCACCCCACTCCAACAGCAGCACCACCCCACTCTAGCAACACCACCACCCAACTCTAGCAGTACCACCCYCAACGACCACCACTACAACCCTCATCGAACYCCATGAACCACTACAACCTYCCTCACAACCCAACTGATGCTACTAGCCACTATCAACCACTGGATCGACCATCGCCACTACCCCCAATTGCAACGAAGCTGAATATTTTTTGGAAAATAGTAGCGAAATCGAACGAAATTAACCCCCAAATCCAACAAAAATACCAAAATTCATTCAATTACAAGCTTTAATTGAGGTGGAGGAGACAAAAACAAAGCAAGTTCGAATACCATTTGCGAATCAAATAGAAGCTGTAATTAGGGTTCGAGAGTTGTTCGCGATTTGAATTGGAATTCGCGCAGGTGCTATGATTGGATCATTTGTGGTTCTRGTGGTTCGAATGGGTCGTTCGTGGTTCAGGTGATTCAAATGGGTGTTTCGATAGGGTCAATTGAATKGGTGGTTCGAATGGGTCGTTCTTTGCTCAGGTGGTTCGAATGGGTGGTTCGTGTGCGGCGRTAATGGCGGTTATAGTCACCCAWAAGTGTCTCCCMAAATTCAATRSTCCATGAGGAAAAGTACGACATTTCAAAACAGATTTAATTCCGAAAGTTGTGACAAAATCCATAAACCACATCCATTTGCACAAGTCGAATTAAAGTTGAGTTTGAAACCATACACCGAGAGYCCATTAATAGGMGGAAAGTATTTATTATTATTTATTTTAATTATTTTCCATTAATAGGCGGTTAAATCAAACATCCATTGCAACCCCTTTGAGCCTATTGACCATTTTCTCTCTAAACCACATCAAAACGCCATTCAAAATGACAATGACAAGCTCAATTCAAACATGTCAAAATCAACTTCAAAATCAAATGAAATCAAAATTCAAAGTTCTAAAATCAGTCAGGTCAGGAAGTCCACACTGCCCACCATATCTACTTACGGATTGCTAATATATGAGCCTTAGTCCGGCACGTTATATCTCGTTCTGGATCCCCACTTCACTCTGGGATGTCTGTTCGAGTATACATCTAAAGACAGTAAGCGAAATTCGATAGAGCAATCTCCCCGTGAATCGGTGTGCCACTACGTGGGGACAAATGGTTAGGCAGCACGTCCACTTAACTTTGAATCACGCAATTCATGCACGCCTCAACCTCTGAGCCCGCCAAGACGTCGGATGCGCACACAATCACCATGGTACTTGCGCCACACCACCACTGCGTCGTAAAAAACTAAAAAAATAAAAATGTCACCAACCGTCCAATGGTCGGCATAAAAAATTAAAAAATCACCGGACTGTTAAATAAATCATATTTTTTAAAAAAAAAAGATCCACACGACCGTAAGAGCGATCAGTAATGATTTGAAAATAAGCCAATTGTTTTCTGCTCCTCTGCGGTCGGTATTTGTTTACCGACTAGACAATGGTTGGTTGATTTTCACATCATCGACCAACTGTGGGTGCGACTCGCGCTCATAATCGTGGCCTCAACCACGACCGTGTGCGGTTAGAGTAAATCTGTCACCTCAATGATTTAAGTAGGTGTGGTTGCCTTTTCGGGTTGTGGCCCGCGCGCGGTGGCAGTTCAGGCAAGTTTGAATGAGTTTCGATGCGCGGCGTTGGGGTCGCGCCTTCGGCGTAGCGTTGGGGTGGGATCGGGCTCGGGCAGCAGTGAAGGGAAAAGAGAGCAGGGTTGGGGCTCCAAATGTCCAATTTTACTTGTTGATGGCTTGTGGCAATTACCATGGGGCACTTCGTGTTGGTGAAGGTTTGGAGTGAGCATAATACTTAAATGGCTTCAAACAGCTAGATGAGGGAATGAGAGATTATGTTTTCATACCTATTGTTTGGGTAACAAAGAGAAATCGAGTGAGAGGTATAGGAGTATTGAGATAGGTGGTGGTTAGGTTTAGAAAAAGTATGTTTTAAGATCTAAGGAAGGTTGGAGGTGACACGAGGAATACGTAAACGACACTATAGGATATTGTAACCATAGCCCTAATAAATAAAGAAAACTCGAAAGATCAACTCAAAAGTATGAGTTTGAAAGAGTTAGTAAATACCTCTTCCTAAAGTAAACTTGGAACGCAGTCAAGATATTGTCATAGAGTCTGGAGCAATTAAGCTGATCATAATATTGCACATTAATGACAAAGATGCCAAAATAGCAATTATTTAACTGTTCACTCAGTAATAAACTTTAGAACACGTGCGACTTGCACGATGTTTTACATAAATTATGTCAGATATGAGAAGTTGCATTTAATGAAATTATAACGTAATATAAAGATTTAGAGCATTCTTTATTTTGTGTTGCTGTTAACATGGAATTATTTTAGCTAAGTTATACTTAGAATGTTAGAGAAAAATACACTGATGAGTTTTTGATGAGTTGAAAAATATATAGTAGGCAATATTTAAGTGAGTGAACATAGTTTAAGTTTGTTTTTATGTTAAGAAATGACTTATATTACCTAAATGAAAAGATTAAAAATGAAGAAATTTGATATTATGTCTACGGAAGAAAAGTAACTCAATTTTCTATGAAATTTATCTTATATTTCTTATACTTAAAAGTTTATCTTTAATGTGTTTTTTTTACGTAGAACTATACGTGAATATGCGATTATCTTTGTAGTTTCAGAAAGGTTGTTTTTAAATATAATTTTGTAATGCATTAAATTTAAAGAGAGTTAGAGATAACAGTAGGTAGTTTGTGTGATTACGTGTAAGACATCCCTAAAAAATGGTAGATCTACAAGAACATGCAACCAGTTTGAGATTTTATCTTTATGCTACAAATCTTAGTTTGGGTTACGTGTAAATTTTCGCGAATTATGCTTAATGTAAAGATTTCTTAGCTTATCCTGAGTTGTTTGTTTATGTGAGGGCTTTACTGATAGCTATCCCGTACCTAATTTAATTTAAATTTTTCTAATTGTAATTAATTATCTTTGTAGTTTGTTAGTGTCCACGGTTTTATATTAAATTTCAATAATTTAATTTTTGAATCAGCCTGTATTTGAAATTGCAATATTAATATTGTTTTAGGTTTGGTATTAAAAACGAAGCATAACTGATGTAGGTAGGAATTTATTTGATAAGGTTAATTTAATTTTTTTTATATATGACCGGATGTCTGGACAACTGATATACACTCCGTACATAATTTAATTTCATTTTGTTATGATTTAGTTAATCTTTGTATTTTCTAGAAGATTTTTTTAAAATTTTATTTAATTTTGTAGTGTAATATAATTTTAAATATAATTTTAGGTTTGTTTATATATTGTAACTCGTCAGTATGTTTTCTTGCTCTTTTGACTACCTCTATTTCCTTCCTTATTATATAGAGATTTAGGACCCATGTGCACGCATTCAATCAATATATAATAAAACATTATTTCTTCTCCTCCATCCTTACATAAAATAAATGTGTGTGAACCAAACACTATTATTCATAATGGATTAGAGTCAGTGCCAAACAAATGTTTCTATTAAGGTGTTACGGAGAAAGTATTAATCAAGTATGTTTGATTATTATTTTCAAAACACATTTATTATCTTCTTATGCTTGATAATTGTTTTGTTATTTTTACGCAATCATTTATAAATGGGTAAAATGGGAGGGAAATTTAGGGCCTGTTTACATTTACTGAAATCAACTGAATTGAATTGAATATTTAATGAAGAGAGGAAATTGGTTAAGAACTGAATTGATACTGAACTGAACTACATGGAGCTGAACTGAACTGAAAATAAGCTAATGTAAACAGGCCTTAGTAGGGAAAAATGAGATGGTTAGATTGTTTTAGTAATAGAATATATATTTTATAAGTGAAAAATGAGACGGTGAGATGGTGAAGATTGCTTTAGTAATGAAGGAGTGCTTCCCTCATTACTTTGGCATATTTTGGTTGAGTTTTTTTAATGGGATTGGAATGGAGTTTAATAATCCATTCCATCTACTCTATTGTTTGGTCGTTACTTTTAGCTTGGAACCTCATACCAAAGGATTTTTAATCCATTTCCACGCCCCTTAAATCTCATACCCGCCTCATGCAGGAAATATAGACTATTGCATATCAAACAATTCGAATCAATAATAATTAACAATAGGATAACAAGAACGAATTTACCAATTGTCATGCCGTGGTATGAGATCCACTACATTAGAAGAAATCATGCCAAAATCATGCAACACACAGTGTAGGGTTAATGACGGACCCCCCAAGGTTAACACAATTCCCACAGAACGTAAAACTTGAACATGGGTTGGACTTCCTAAGAACTTTAATACTCTCACTCTCTCTCTCTTCTTTCTCAAGCTATTCTCTCGTTGTTTAGGGTTAATGAATGATAATCATATGAATGATAATCATATAATGATTAAAAAAACTCTCGAAAACAAAACTATGAATTAGAGAGGTCAAAACAATATTTCTTTGTGTGTAGGTTCAATGAATTAGAGAGATCACACATACACACACACACACACACACACACACACACACACACACCACACCACAACCACACAACACACACACACACACACACACACACACACACAACACACCACACACACACACACACACCCACACAACACACACCACAACACCACACACACACACACACAACACACACAACACACACACACACAACACACCACACACACAACACACACCACAACACAACACACACACACACACACCACACACACCACACACACACACACACCACACACAACACACCACACACACACACACACACACACCACACACACACACCACAGCAGCCTTAGGAGATAAGAAGAGAGGCCCCAACTGGAAGATAAGGAATGTTTTGAGGGATCAATGATGATGGCTAGTGTAGGCATGTGCCTCTCCGGCCTACGTCTACGTCGATTTTGAATTGATCCCGCTCATGAGTGCGTTGGGGTGATTTGTTGAATAGAGGGGATCGCCACCGGTGCTTATACAGGTTAATCACGAACGCCTGAAACATTGGTGTCAAACAAATGCCCCACTATTGGGTTTGGTAAGCAAAGTGTGGTTCGGGACATGGTACGGAGAAGATCTTTGACCAAATCCGCCCGCATGTAGCGGCCTCTATCTGTCTCATTGTAGTTTATAATCATAATCATTGAATTCAAAGAGCCTATCGATTTGACCTTAAAAAGTGCACTAAACTAATATTACTACGAGAGTTGATTTCTATTATACATGCATCGCTACTAAGCCTAATAATTGTGACGCTTTGAATTAATCAAATTAATATGGTGCCTAAAATCCGTTCGTCCGCAATTATTCGAATTTAATGCAATTCAAACAAATTCCGATCTTGATTAAGCAATCGAAAGAGTCATAGGCGCAAAGTCAAGAATAATATATATATGAAATTGAAACTCAAATATACAAATCAACTTACTTGTATCGCTATCAAAAAAAAAGAAACAAAGCAATTAGAGTGTCAAAGCTTTGTTTCCAATATTGCTATAGCAATGTTACAACAACAAAAAGTCGTTAGCATTGACAATATAATCAAAAAATTGCAATAAGTTGAAAGCGATTGAAACGAATGAATTTACATGATTGAAAACCAAAGTAAAACAAAATTCAATGTATTATATTAATCAAGATTAATAACAAGAGAAGAGAGAGAGAGAGAGTTTGATTGAATATCCTCAGAAATTTTGTACCGAAATCCGCAAGATACGACTCTGAAAGCCGCGATGAATTCGAGGGACATTTAATTTTGAGAGTAATTTGTGTTTGTGATTGAATTTGAATGAGAGTGACTTTTGAAAGCTTAGAATTGCACTTCGTATAATGGTTTTCGTTGATGTTCGATTAAGCACTGAAGCATGTATTATAGGACTTTTGGGAAAGATAGGCAAAAATAGGAAATCGTACATATGGTCACATGGACCGCATATACGGATGAGGCTGACGTGGCTGCCACATTAGCGATTTGTGCGTTATTTCCTAGGTCTATCTTTTGTTCGGGAATTAATATCCGTGTTTTGCATCTAATTGCCATAAATTAACCTTTATCTACTTTTGGATACTTGGTGGACAAGATTTTTTAAAAATATTTCGTATAATTCCCGAATTTTTTAATTTATCTATGAATTTCTGAATTTATTATTTTCGATAATCATTTTATAAAACTTGTAAAAATCGTAGAAATCAAAGAAAATCAAAAAAATAATCTAAAAATACTGTTGAACTCAGAAAATGAGAAAAAAAAATAACGTATAGAAATTTTCTAAAAAATCCTTAAGTAAAGAAAAATGCCTAAAATAGAAAATAATTAAAATAAATAAATAAATACTTCCGCCTGTTAATCGGATCTCGGTGTAGGATTTCAAGCTTAAATTAATTTGAGTTGTGTAAATGTCTGGTTTATGGATTTGTCACAAATCTGAAATCAAATCTATTTCGAAATGTCGTACTTTCCTCATTAGCTATTCAATTTGGGGAGACACTTTTGGATGTCTACAACTAGCTCCCCCAACAAGACTTGGAGGTAATGTGGAAGAGACAAGTTTGATAGTAGACGGGTTATTTTGAGTTCCCCAACGAGGTTACTAACCTTAAAGATTAGGTGCTTTAATTCTTGAAGATTGAGTCAATCGAGTCTTGAAGGTGCCAAAGGATATGCTATGGTTCGAGAAATAGAAATGGTTAAATTTATGGCTAATGGTCAAAGACGTGGCTAGATGAGTTGGCTAATGATGCGGTTCAAACATGAGTTATGTCGGGTCTAGATAGAGAATCGAACCATTCATGAAGATGAACCTTATTTTATTTTTATTAATTGGGTTGGACCTCGAGATGAGTCTACCTACATATCCTTGCGGAATCAGACCGATCGTAGTTCGTGAAGTCGTGAGTGAAAGGTTGGACAATGTTCATTGGAGAGGACTTTTGTGGTTGTAATGTGGGCCAAGGTTTGAGGGTGTGAGCTTGAATTGTACTTCGATTTGTATTGGGGTTTTAGGAAGTTTT
>SNQN01006839.1:11032-36303 GCA_008642245.1 Bassia scoparia
GCAAAATCACAACACCAACAAGCGCCTTATGCTCTCGGTGTATGTTTCAAACTCACTTTAATTCGACTTGTGCAAATGGATGTGTTTATGGATTTTGTCACAACTTTCGGAATATAATATTTATGTGTTTATGTAGTAAAAATTTTGGTGATCAAAAATTGGGGTAAATAATGAAAGTTGAACATTTTGAACGAGTGGATATATTCCTCCATTAATAGCGTATTAGATTGAGATATAATATGAAGTTAGTAAAATGTGGGAAGACACTATATAGATTATGATTTTATTATAACCTTCCGTTTGGTAACACAGACTCCACACAATTTAAACCAATCAAAACTAGTATACCATAGAAACCACCACTAAAAAAAAACGGAGGGATATATTGTACCTGATAGTCATATTAGTATCAAATTAATAAATACGTTGCAAAAAATGAGTAGTATTCCGAACACCATTCATATATTCGGATAACTAGTACCAAATATAAATTAACTACCAATTAATTCAGATAAACAATACCTCCATATTGTAAAATTCACTAACAGCTAGATACCATAAGTAATATAGATGATATAATATATAACTAATAATAATATAATAATAATACGAATAACACGACCAATCAACATATACATCGAATCCACATAGTAATAGCAACATAAATAAATAATGAATAATATCCAATCAATAATAAATAATAATAATAGCTATCAACTATCTAATATAAAATGTGTAGTCAAGGCGCAATCTCTCACCTTCAAAATCAACCAGTAACTAGCTGAGAAAACAAAACATCGGGCAAGCGTAAGTTACAGCTGTGCGTATTTGATTCGCATGTATTCGAATTGCTTTGTTGTTCTCGTGCCATTCCCATCACACCTCCATTAAAGACTGTGCTGGATCACTAGGTGGCAGCAGCGGACCACAGCAGCACCACCACAGCTGGGGCTGGTCCCTGTCGAAGAGAGGAAGGCGGAAGGAGAGGAGGCAGGGGGCAGCAGTGCACACACCAACGCAGCACCAACAGTAGCAGCGCTGCAGGTGGCAGCGGCGCAGTGGGTCTGCTGAGGTGGGCCGAGCGGGAGAGAATGAGGCGGAAGGAGAGGTTGGCAGTGTGCACAGCTGGCCGCGGCTCGACAGAGCAAGGCAAGAGAAGAAGAACGGAAATTAATTTGGGATTTTGATGAGAAATAAAAAAAGGGTTTAACGAATAGTTAAATGAAAATAGAGTGATTTTAATGAAGAATCAGAATGAACTAGTTGCTATTTATAGTGAATTTGATGGTTAAACTAATCCAAAGCTTGTTTTTGATTGTGGTAACAATGGAGTGGATGGTGAGGAGAGCTTGGTGATGGTGTTTTGGGTAGATGGTGTACAAGTGAGCGAGAGATAGATATTTCTGGTTTATTATTGTTTAGGGATCTAATTTGAGTGAGGTAATTGGTGGCGAACTCCATTGGTGATGAGAGTGGGGTGAAAGGTGATATTACGTAATTGTGGTGATGAGGAAGATGATGATTTATTTATTATTCTTTTTCTTTGAGATATAATATTCATTTTATTAAAGTTTAGACCTTAATCAAGCCTTAATACACGACTTAAATTGTATAAAAATAATTGTAACTTGAAAATATCGATCAACGAAATACTTTATCAAAGATTCAAATAATGTCTTAAAGAATAATTATACCTTGAAACTAATAAGATTGGTAAAACGATTTATGAATCATATTTTAAAACACTTTTGACTTCAATAAAAAACTCTATAAGAATACACTAATGAATTCGAAAATTTACCATATATCTACTTTATATTAAATAATTGAGTTTGGAAAGTATTTATTATTATTTATTTTAATTATTTTCCATTAATAGGCGGTTAAATCAAACATCCATTGCAACCCCTTTGAGCCTATTGACCATTTTCTCTCTAAACCACATCAAAACGCCATTCAAAATGACAATGACAAGCTCAATTCAAACATGTCAAAATCAACTTCAAAATCAAATGAAATCAAAATTCAAAGTTCTAAAATCAAAAGCTYCTAAAACCCCAATACAAATCGAAGTACAATTCAAGCCTCACACCCTCAAACCTTGGCCCACATTACAACCACAAAAGTCCTCTCCAAATGAACATTGTCCAACCCTTTCACTCACGACTTCACGAACTACGATCGGTCTGATTCCGCAAGGATATGTAGGTAGACTCATCTCGAGGTCCAACCCAATTAATAAAAATAAAATAAGGTTCATCTTCATGAATGGTTCGATTCTCTAGTCTAGACCCCRACATAGACTCATGTTTGAACCCGCATCATTAGCCAACCTCACATCTAGCCACGTCTTTGACCRTTAGCCATAAATTTAACCATTTCTATTTCTCGAACCATAGCATATCCTTTGGCCACCTTCAAGAACTCGATTGACTCAATCTTCAAGAATTAAAGCCACCTAATCTTTAAGGTTAGTACACCTCGTTGGGGAACTCAAAAATAACCCGTCTACTATCAAACTTGTCTCTTCCACATTACCTCCAAGTCTTGTTGGGGGAGCTAGTTGTAGACATCCAAAAGTGTCTCCCCAAATTGAATAGCTAATGAGGAAAAGTACGACATTTCGAAATAGATTTGATTTCRGATGTTGYGACAAAATCCATAAACYAGATCCATTTACACAASTCAAATTAAATTTAAGCTTGAAATCCTACACCGAGAGTCCATTAACAGGCRGAAAGTATTTATTTCTATTTATTTTAATTATTTTCTATTTTTAGGCATTTTTCTTTACTTTAAGGATTTTTTAGAAAATTTTCTATACGTTATTTTGTTTTTTCTCATTTTTCTGAGTTCGACAGTATTTTTAGATTATTTTTTTGATTTTTCTTTGATTTTCTACGATTTTTACAAGTTTTATAAAATGATTATCGAAAATAATAAATTCAGAAATTCATAGATAAATTCAAAAGATTCGGGAATTATCCGAAATATTTTTAAAAATAAATCTTGTCCACCAAGTTTATCCAAAAGTAGATAAAGTTAATCTTATGGCAATTAGATGCAAAAACACGGATATTAATTCCCGAACAAAAATAGACAAAATAGGAACTAACGCACAAATCGCTAATGTGGCAGCCACGTCAGCCTCAATCCGTATATGCGGTCCAGTGACACATATGTACGATTCCTATTTTGCTATCTTTCCAAAATCCTATAATACATGCCTCAGTGCTTAATCGAACATCAACGAAAACCATTATTACGAAGTGAAATTCTAGCTTTCAAAAGTCACTCTCATTCAAATTCAATCCACAAACACAAATTACTTCCAAAATTAAATGTCCCTCGAATTCATCGCGGCTTTCAGAGTCGTATCTTTGCGGATTTCGGTACAAATTTCTGAGGATATCAATCAAACTCTCTCTCTCTCCTCTCTTGTATTAATCTTGATTAATATAATACATTGAATTTTGTTTTACTTTTGGTTTTCATCAGGTAAATTCATTCGTTTCACAATCGCTTTCAATTATGCAATTGTTTTTGATTTAATTGTCATGCTAACGATTTTCTTTGTTGTGATAAGCAATTCAATTTGGAAACAAAGCTTTTTGAACTCTAATCTTGCTTTGTTTTCTTTTTTTTTGATAGCGATACAAGTAATTGATTTGTTATTTGAGTTTTCAATTTCTATATATATATTATTCTTGATCTTTGCGCCTATGACTCTTTGATTGCTTAATCAAGATCGGAATTTGTTGAATGCATTAAATTCGAATAATTGCGGACGAACGATTTTAGGCACCATATTAATTTGATTATTCAAAGCGGTCACAATTATTAGGCTAGGTACGGATGCATGTTAATAGAAATCAACTCTCGTAGTAATATTAGTTTAGTGCACTTTTTTAAAGGTCAAATCGATAGGCTCTTTGAATTCAATGATTGATTTATGAAACAACAATGAGACAGATAGAGCCGCTACATGCGGGCGGATTTGGTCAAAGATCTTCTCCGTACCATGTCCCGAACCACACTTGCTTACCAAACCAATAGTGGGGCCATTTGTTGACACAATGTTTCAGGCGTTCGTGATTACCTGTATAAGCACGGTGGCGATCCCCTCTATCAACAAATCACCCAACGCACTCATGAGCGGATCAATTCAAAATCGACGAGGACGTGGCCATGAGGGCACATGCTACACAGCCATTCATCATGATCCACTCAAACATCCTTTTTCACAGTTGGGGCCTTCTCTTCTTATCTCCTAAGG
This sequence comes from Bassia scoparia, assembly GCA_008642245.1. Classification (NCBI taxonomy): domain Eukaryota; kingdom Viridiplantae; phylum Streptophyta; class Magnoliopsida; order Caryophyllales; family Amaranthaceae; genus Bassia; species Bassia scoparia. The sequence goes on from SNQN01006839.1 coordinate 15,309, forward strand.
CTGTGTGTGTGGTGTGTGTGTGTGTGTGTGTGTGTGTGTGTGTGTGTGTGTGTGTGTGTGTGTGTGTGTGTGTGTGTGTGTGGTGTGTGTGTGTGTGTTGTGTGTGTGTGTGTGTGTGTGGTGTGGTGTGTGTGTGTGTGTGTGGTGTGTGTGTGTGTGTGTGGTGTGTGTGTGTGTGTGTGTGTGTGGTGTGTGTGTGTGTGGTGTGGTGTGTGTGTTGGTGTGTGTGTTGTGGTGTTGTGTGTGTGTGTGTGTGTGGTGTGTGTGGTGGTTGTTGTGTTGTGTGTGTGTGTGTGTGTGTGTGTGGGTGTGTGTTGTGTGTGTGTGTGTATGTGTGATCTCTAATTCATTGAACCTACACACAAAGATGATTTGTTTTACCTCTCTAATTCATAGTTTTTTTCGAGAGTTTTTTTAATCATTTATAATGATTATCATTCATATGATATCATTCATTTACCCTAAACAGAGAAATACTGAGAAAGAGAGAGAGAGAGTGAGAGTATTAAGAGTTCTTGAGGAAGTCACCTCATGTTCAATTTACGTTCTTGTGGAATTGTGTTAACCTTGGGGGGCGTCCGTCATTAACTCTACATGTGTGGTGTGCATGATTTTGGCATGATTTTCTTCTAATGTAGTGGATCTCATACCACGGCATGACAATGGTAAATTCGTTCTTTATCCTATTGTTAATTATTATTGATTCGAATTGTTTGATATGCAATAGTCTATTTTCCTGCATGAGGCGGGTATGAGATTTAGGGGGCGTGGAATGGATAAAAATACTTTGGTATAGGTTCCAAGCTAAAATGTAACGACCAACAACAATAGAGTAGGATGGAATGGTATAACCCATTCCAACCATTAAAAAAACATCAACCAATATGCCCTAAAAAGTATGAGGGAAGCACTCCTTCATTACTAAAGCAATCTTCACCATCTCACCGTCTCATTTTTCACTATAAATATATATTCTATTACTAAAGCAACTTAACCATCTCATTTTTCCTATCAAGGCCTGTTTACATTAGCTTATTTTCAGTTCAGTTCAGCTCCATGTATCAGTTCAGTCAATATCAGTTCTTAACCCAATTTCTCTCTCTCATTAAAGATTCAATTCAATTCACGTTGATTCAGTAAATGTAACAGGCCCTAAATTTCCTCCATTTTACCCATTATAAATGATTGCGTAAAAATAACAAACAATTATCAAGCAAAGAAGATAATAATGTGTTTTGAAAATAATAATCAACATACTTGATTCAATACTTTCCTGTAATACCTTAATAGAAACATTTGATTGGCATGATCTCTAATCCTTTATGAATGAATAGTGTTTGGGTGTTCAACAACTTTATTATGTTAAGGATGGAAGGAGAGAAGAAAATAATGTTTTATTATATTATTGATTGAGTGTGTGCACATGGTCCTTAAATCTCTATTATATAAGGGAAGGGGAAGGTGGTGGCGCGCGAGATGGCGGTGTCCACTAAAAATACTAAAATCTCTTACTACCGTGTGAATGAATTGAAAAAAATAAAGTAAAATGAGGATACAATTTTCATTCATATGGTGTCCACTGGATTTTACTAAACAATCCTAACTAAATATTCATTTCTTATTATTTTGTATGAGTAGCTTTAAAAAAATAATAAAATAATAAAAATCAAATCAAAAACACAAGGAAAATTCTATATGGTAGCACTSTGGTTTGGATTTTTCTAAGTGGTGGTAACTAAAATTTTTCTATTCTATACTGTGGCCTTGAGGTTTCGTAAATTACACACAATGGCTTCGAGGTTTTAATWTTACATATGGTGACATGACCCAACTTTAAAAAAYTCCTAACCACCACCTATCTATCATCCCTTACCTTACCCAGCCTCACCACTGCACTTAGCCAACCACCAYCCCACATGCAGCCCCAACCCTCTCTCTTTTCCCTCACGCTGCCCATCACACCCCACACGCAAAGGSCGCGACCCCAACCYCAACCACCTCACGCTGACGCACCGCGCCGCCACAACCYAGCAACCACCAACCTTAAATCGATTTGAGGGAATAGGGCCACGTTGGTGGCTCGAGGCTGGTGGCCGCTAGCTTGTGGTGGCACGGGGCATTAGCGTGAGATGGTTGAGGTCGCATCCTTCGCGTGTGGAGTGTGGTGGTTGGTGCGACAGTGTGAGGGAGGAGAGAGAGGTAGGGCTGCWTATGAAGGGTGGTGGTTGGCTGAGTGAAGTGGTAGGTGAGGTGTGGTGGTGGGGCTGGTTTGGGTGAGATGTGGTGGTGGKGCAAGTTGGGTGAGGTAAGGGAGGAGAGAGAAAGGTGGTGGTTGGGTGGTTTGGGGAAGTGGGTTAGGTGGTTAGGAATTGCTTAAAGTTGGGTCATATCACCATATGTAAAATTAAAACCATGGGGCCACTATGTGTAATTTACAAAACCTCGAGGCCACGGTATAGAAAGGAAAATTTTAGTTGCCACCGCATAGAAAAAGCCAAACCATAGTCCTACCATATAGAATTTCCCAAAACAAAAATCTAGATAAACTATATATAAAGTACAAATCATACTAAGGAGCACATTACAYGAAAAACCTAGATAAACTATATATAAAGTACAAATCTKCTTTTCGTGTAATCTTCCAAACTTGAATCTTCCTTGAATACTTCAATTATGAGCAATGCATCTTTTTTCGAATGTCTTCGAAAAGGCCTCCATCCTTCAAGTCTTGGAATCAACTTAACTACTGCACATATAACAAAGATAATGCACAATAACCAGTATATGATTGCTTTTCAGCATAGCAGTCGAAGGTATAGTTCCTACTAGTTCCCCACCAGTACATGGAATTTTATACATCCAACTATTCCCTACATAAAGACAAGTTAGTTCAATAGATAACATCTATGAGTAATAACTTGTCTAAGGAAACCTCATTCTAATTACAGCTGGCTCACCACTAACTATATTCACATTTACAATGTCCTGTTCCCTGTTCAGTGTTTCTGTTTGTCGTCATTGAAAACCTAAGGGACTCAAAAAAATTCCCCCTTTTTGATGATGACAAACTAATTAAAGTTACCTGCAACCAAAAAGCTAGAAACAAAAAACCTCAATTAAGTACTCAAAGGTTTTGATCACAACCAGCAGACTCAAGACTCAAATGAAACAGTTTGAGAAGCTAACCAGATCCTACAAAAAGAAAAWTTTTCAGAAAAATAAACTGACTCCCCTAAGCTATTGAACTAAAACTAAGACTATAACTTAATCTAAACTAGCAGACTCTAGGCTTCAACTTCGTACATTTCTTCCCCCTTTTGGCATCATTAAAAAGTACTCTCAAGTAACAGTTTAGTGCACAATTTGTTAAATGTGCTCATCCATATAATGGCATATTATACCATACAAAAATTAATAGTTAGACAGGGCAGAAAAGTCAACCAAAAGACCCATATCCATATAGAAAGAATGTTCGTGGATAAGGTGAGAATACAACACACTAGCAAAATTAGTTATTTTATAAAATAAATAAGGGAGGGGAAATAGGAGCATAACACAGCACATCTCTCCCATTGTACTTCCTCCTCATCAATCATCAGTACATCACATCATCATCATCATCTGTTCTCTTCAACCCTTCATCCTCCTTAGCTCGCACTTAATCTTTGCGATAGTCTGCTGCTGGTTCTCGCTTAGTACATTAGTTCTCAACTTCTAGAACCTCCAACGTTGTTGCAGTAGCAAGAGCAAACCCTGAGCTGTGGGGACAAAACCAATACCTGGACATTTGAGCCTAATATTTGACCAGTAAGGAGTTAGCAATTGAGTTTCAAACTAACTCCTTTCCATTGCTCCACTTGGTATTAAACGATGTTGACAAACCCAAACTAACTTAATTATCTTCTTCAAGTGTACCCTCGGTTCTCTAATCTCTTTAGAACCACATCTATAACAGCTGGTTCCTCTACTTTTTCTTCTTCTTTAGGGGCTCCATACCACTTCTGTTGGTTCCTTCATTCGAAATCTCAACACATCAGAACCAAGTTAAAGACCTTTTACTTTAGGATAGCCTTAGTGAAATTGTAACAGAATAATGTTTCCACTTAGAGGAACCCTATTGTTCTTTAGCAACTGTGTGATCACGGAGCCATAAGGCAGAGAGTGGTGAGAAGAGTGACAGCAATTCATCATGTGATCAACATCAAGGCAAGGAGATTGATCTTTATATTCTTCATTTTGAGAATATGAGAACCATCTCCATGATGCGCACTGTTCCCCTACTCGAGCCCTTGGATCAAACTTGACTGGTTCCTTAAGATTGTAGACTTAACACAACAGACTTTTAGGCAACTTGCCCCCAAATAGAAATCATGAATTCATCAGCAGTGACTCCAACAAGCACAGGCCCAATAGTCTCCTGAAATACACATCCATTCTAGGTACATCAACAACTTAGCTAAAGTAGCAAACGATAAACTAACATCCTACACCTCCAATCTTTACCACAGACATATCAGGCAACTTATCCCAAATTCACATAAAATTCCTAACCCAAAATATATAGCAGCATAAACATTCAAACAACGGCATCCATTCTTGACAATCATCAACTTCTAAATTCAAACAAAGCAGGTACAGCAAAATAACCCTTCTCAACTCGACAACCAAACAGAACCAATCCAACACTTAAGTTTAAACAAGTAGTCGGAGATTCTACAGACTTACCTTTAGTAAGAACGAGGGGTTTTTGGTGGCACCCCTTTCCTCTTGGTCCTGAACAGAACAGCAGACTGTTCCTCCTGAGCTTTTCAACCTCTTATCTTCACTAAAGAAACCGAGTTTGGACCGCTACAAGCTTGGTGATCTCAATAATGGGCTTGTCCCCTCCTTAGTGAAATACCCCACATCTTCACCCAGCACCACTGACCTTCATGAGCTTCATCCTCCACTCCGACTTAAGTGGTCTCGTGCTCTTCTGTGTTCCCTTGAACTGAGCTGGTCCTTGATTGGAACCACAGCCTCTAGGGACTAGTGGACGCAACGATTCTTGGTGTTGGTTGGGTTTTTTGGTGTGTAAGGTGATTGTTGGTGGATCTTTTATGGGGTAAGAGATTTTGGGTACACAATTTTTTGAGGCAACCAGTTTAGTGGTTTAGTTGGGTTTGTTCGATTTGAGTAAGGGTTTAGGAAGCCAAACAGTGTTCCGCGCTGAGATTACGAGGAATCATTGCATGTCCCCTTCCCTCCCCCTCCTAGCGTTCGGTGTTTGTTTTTCCTCCCCGGTAGTGATGAAGCTTTGATTAGAGAATTGAAGAGGATGAGAACAGATATTTTTTAATAAGGTGAAACGGATTTAGAATTTAAATTCGAAATTCTGGAAACAAAGCACAAGAAAGAGAGAGAAGTTTGCGAGTGATGAGAAGAAAAGTGAACTGCACAAAGGGTGGAAAGCACGCAATATATAAATATATATATATATATACAATATAATAAAATATAGTGTAGAATAGGAGAGAGAGAGAACAAGAACAGAAAGCAAAGAGTAAGTCGTTAAGCCAAGAGGAGTAAAGACTATTTCAAAATTTGAATAAATGGCAATGATATGTGCCTTAAATCTCAACCAGACAATCTAAGTTAGGCATGGGTGATATTGCCTTGATCAGAAGCCAAAAACTGAATAAGATAATTCTTCCAAAAGGAAATACTATATTAATCTCCGAAAAAAATAATAAATATTATTCGGATGAAATATCTGAGTTTTGTTGTTTCCCCTTGCTTAGTACTAATAGAACACTTCACCCTTTTTTTGGCAAGTTTAACCTAATTTCACCTACTTCGCACACGATGGTCCAACTTTTCTGGCTTTATAACATCTACATAACACTGAAATTTCAACATTTGTCTATACACACACTATAACAAGAGAATACAATTCTAACCATATTAAGAAGAAGTAATTCAAGCCAATAATCCTAAAATCTAACTAGACCTAAAAACTCCTAAAAACTAACTAAACCTACAAGACCCTAACTTGCAAAAAGACTCTCTACACAGTTGTGAAGATATCGCTATCGATCTTTCACTCTTACAGAACAACAACCTCCATTCAGCCTTTTTCCACATTGTTCTCAAGAAGTGATGTCATCTCAATGTGCTGTTTAGGAGTTCTGACAACAGGATTCTGAATGTTATAGCACTTTGTGTTCAGAATAGATGGGAACACTATCATAAAAACACTTAAAATCTTTCAGCTGGTTTCTTATCCACATACTAGGAACAGATGAAGCTCAGCATATATCTGACCACTGTGGATAAAGCCACTGAATTTTTCTTTTAAGAACCCCAAGAGTTAAGCAAGAGCCAAGAAAGTGTGCCAATACTGAGTTTCTTCGTATTAACAAGGAAACCAGCATAATCTGCATCCGTGTACCCAATTAAGTCAATTGAACTACATTTGGGGTACCACAAACATAGATCTATTGTTCCCACAAGATACCTAAGTATCCTTCTAACAATCTTTAAATGTGACTCCTTTGGATTTCTTTGAAACYTGGCACACAATCCAACAAAAAATATAATATCAGCTCTACTAGTTGTTAGGTAAAGGAGGGAACCAATCATCCATCTATACAGTGAGGCTTCCATATCTGTTGCCCTTAAATCAGCATCCAATTTTGTGGATGTGGGAACCAGTGTATTATAAGCCTTATTGTTTTCCATGCCAAATTTCTTCAGCAACTCTTTCAAGTACTTTTGCTGATGTATCATGATACCATTAGTTGTTTGCTTCATCTGCAACCCTAGGAAGAATCCCAATTCTCCCATCATACTCATCTCAAATTCACTCTACATAAGATTAGAAAACTCATGACATAACACTTGATTAGTAGCACCAAATAAAATATCATCAACTTAAATTTGTACTACAATCAAGTAGTTCCCCTTGGTTTTGATGAACAATATCTTGTCCACTCTTCCCCTCTTGAAATCATTTTCCATCAAGAAGGTGGAGAATTTTTCATACCAAGATCTTAAAGCTTGCTTTAATCCATAAAGTGCCTTGTCCAGCTTATACACATGATGGGGAAAAAGTTTGTCCTCAAAATCAGGTGGCTACTCCACATATACCTCTTCCTTTAAGTAGCCATTCAGAAAAGCAGTCTTAACATCCATTTGAAACAACTTCATATTCATGTGAGCAGCATAAGCAATCAAAATTCTAATAGCCCCTAATCTAGCTACGGGTGCAAAAGTTTCATCATAATCAATGCCTTCTTGTTGATTATAACCTTGCACCACAAGACTTCTATGTTTCTGACTATTATACCTAGGTCATGATATACAATATTTATGCTTTATTTATAAGCACATTTTCATTAGTTTTCGGTTAGTTTAGTTAGACATTTCGGAGCTTTGACTTGTTTGGAAGACTGTTGCACACATATCGRGTTCAAATGGTCATATCTTTCTACATACACAAYATTTTGACGTGATTCGAATTGGAGATGACAGATTTCTTCAAGAGCTTTCCAATGATATGTCTTAAGGCTAATTCAAACAAATATCGAAGAATTTATTCCATCTTCAGTGAGCACTTCACACAAAATCACATCTTGTGTACATACYTGGATTCATACAGTCATATCTTTTGATATACACAACATTTTGACGTGATTCTAATTGGAGATGATATCTTTCTTCAAGGGATTTCCAACGATAGTAGACCACTTACGAAGATTCACACAGACAGCTTTAGGTAATTGCGTCTTCCGCTCACTTGATATATTATGACAACAGGTTTTTCATTCGTATCATTCCCTGCAGGGATACACAGGGCCTCCCGAAGGTGTAAGTTTTGATTGGATTTTCGAGAATAAGATGCATGTTTAGAAAGTTCAAATTTTTTAGTCATCAAAACGACTTCCATATGCTGTCATTTTACGGCAATAGCTATCTCCTCTCTTTCTTCATTAGCCAAGCCGAACTTTTTACTTTGATTAGTGTTGTTGCGGTCTCATGAGAAGTTCCAATCGAAGGGCCCATAGAATTAGTTGTATGTGATACTTTTACAGGTAACTGGTATATCTTTCTTCAAGTGACCTTTTGAAGAATGGGATTGATAATCGAATTCTGAGTTAGAAGAGTAACAAGTTTGTGATTTGGAATGCTAGGAGATAGGGAATCACTCAAATTGACGAGAAATTTGCGGCAACAACAGCCCCAAATGACAAGGTGGCTTCGCATCGGTATCGCCACATCCGACTCCCTATGGGTTTTCAAGAAGCTTAATCTACAACTTCGACAGACTTTGTTACAAAGTCGGATTTTGAACTTTTTCTAAGGAGAGAATAATACGTAGTTGTTGACTAATAAGAACTTAAAACCAGGGAAATATAGAATCTTTATAGAATAGATTGCACTTCCGCATCAAATTGATACTTAGGACAAATGTCAACAAACTATGGGGATGCCAATTAGGGTAAAACTATTGTAGTCAATTAGACCGTCTCATAAACAGAAGTAACTAAGTTGGAAATCAGACCTGCGTCCTTCCAGGTTAAAACTAAGAACAGAGAAAACAGAACTACTGTCCCACACACAAAGGGAAATCGGTGATTTATGGATGGATTAAGAATTGCAAAGAGATGTATAAGCTCATGACCAAAGATATCATGTTGTCTATCACATAAGAAAGTGAGTAGAGACATCGGATAACATTTAAAGAATGCAATGGATATGTCCTGCTAGGCCGAAAAGCAATAGTGTGAATAAGAACAACACATAATGAAGTTGGTTTTGGAAAGGAAAGACGCAAACGAGAACAGTAATAGTTGGTGAAATGTCACCCATAGGAATAATTCCCATGGATTCCTAACTCTCCTAAATGTGTGTGATTTGTTCTGCAGGCTAAATAAAGGGAATGTTATCGCAATATTAGGTCATTCTTGTTTTGATGGAAACAGTCGGAATGCCAGACAAGCTCATATCCGGTGAGGATGCAGAACGCACATATTCACTATTTCATCTCTTAGTAAGACGACTTATGATGTATCCAATTTGGAGAGATAAGGCAGGGACCATACTGGTTTAGGGTTAAGGTAGGTAAGACAATTTCACAAGAAAAGAAGGCTTGCAACATAATCTTTGACAGACATACTTACAACGTATGATGTGGACAAGGGATAAATAACGTAGTTGAGTCCGCCAACATTATGTCAATAGTAACACTCCAAAAAATGACAAGAAGACCTTGTGTCAGGCATAAAGGCAAAGAAAATGAATGATTTTATATGACTTTTTCTAGATAATATTTCCTCAGACAAGATCCACTTTTTTGGTTGAGATGCTATTTTCTGTATAGAATATAGATCAATTGGGATTTTGGCGAATAACAATAACATACACGAAATTTTGGACACATGCGCTGAGCTAATAATTGATCGACTTCTAGACTGAATAAACTGCAAGTCTCATGACTGGTATGCGATATTAATGTACTTGGCTAATCATCATAGTATGATGGCAAAAGACACGATAAAGAGTGTCATTTGTCGAGCATGTGGTATAAGGGAAGGTACTCTGTGTGTTTCGAGAAGTAGCAGTCTTGTTTTCATAACCTGTAAACGTGTTTATGAGTTTTAGATCAGTTTCAGAAATTTCCTTTGAATCTTGTACAGCATAATGTTATTGTGGAACTCAAGGTGTGCGTGCAAAACAGATTGGTGAGAAGAGGTTCCGATAGAGAATATTTGTCATGAGTTTGTTCATATGGTTGATGATCTATTCCAGGTATATCTTGGGTGATTATCTGCACTCGAAGGATGAAAAAGTCACGATGGACCTTTGTAGCAATTTGGTGAAAGGTGGAGAACCAACTTAGTCATCACAAGTTGGGTTTGCAAGATTAGACATGGGTATTTGATTTGATAATGCTCGACTTTATTGATATTTGTAGGGAAATAGGGGCAGATATTGAGTCAAAGTTCTTAGCACACCTAGAAACCCAACATTATAGAGCACTTGGTGTTGTTGAAGAAAGACATAAACTCTTAAGGTCTGGGAATGCGAGGACGTGCTCATCTGAGAGTGATATACCAAGAGATTATTACTTGGTGGGTGAGAAAGGGAATGGTGAGCACCTCTAGCGGAAAGAAATGTGACGTTGCGGTATATAACAGTAATTATGTGGAAAAGCAGGTCCATGAGAACAAAGTTAATAAGACCCCTATGTAAATCTCTGTAACGTGGTTTGAAAGCCCAATATTAATTGCATACTTTTACGTGTTGTTAGATGACTGGTATATGTAATTGTACAGTATACACAGGTAGAGGAGAGGCAGAACATAAGGTACCACAGAGGTGGGGCCGATTATTCAGGTACAAAAATAACAGAAAACCATCTGTTACCTAACCTGGACTGTTCGGATGGAAGGAAGGGGTAGGAGGGGGACGATCTCATTCACTATTTTGAAAATCGACTATTTCTGTCTCGGCTAAATGAGGAAAGAGTTGTCAAGAGATTTGCCTAAGCGATTTTATGAAAATGGCGAATGAATAAGGTCTCCCAAATATCAACTAAGTGAATGGACATCTGTGTGTTGAGGAGTTATGTTGATACATACATGTGTTTGTGATTTTTAAATCAACTCTTTGACTGAAAAATGTTCTTCAACTGGAAATTTAGCATGGTCAAGATAGGATACAAGAAGGTACAAAAGTGGTTACTTCAAATTAAATTGTTGTGCTATATTTATCTTGAGGCATAAGAACCAACTGAACTCACTAAAATTGGATTAATGATCTCGAATTGAGTTTGAAAATATCGGGTTCTAGCACAGCACGGAATGAATTTTTTTTAACAAGTTTTTTCAAAAAGGAAACGAGTTGGCTTTGTAACTGAACCCAGAAGAAGTATTTTGGGGGACAGGGAATGGTATAACTCGATAAACAATTTGTGAATCTGTACCGATAGTCAGACAAGTGGCAACGCTCCTTATTTTGCCAAAGGTTTCATCCACGGAAAAAAGGTTTATGGTTGAATCCTTTCATATGACGAACTATAATGCAAGATTTGCCAAAGCCAAGTCTAGATTAGACCTATAGAAATATGCTTATCTGACTGCCAATGATTATTGTTTGTGGATTGAACTGTTTCAATGATTTGAAAAAGAGTATGGGAGAAGCCTGGTTTTGAAGTATGGTTTACATGTGTTATAAATGGAAAAAGCATTAACGGTTTTTAAGCGCCAAGGGGCTTGGTTGACGCCTGTCAACTCTTGGCGGTATAAAGGGGAAAGTGGAACAAATGTTTATCAGAAAGGGAAACTGCTACTGGAATTTTATGTTCTTGTTACTAGATTCCTTTGTGCTATCAATAGTGCGCTATGTTGCCGAGTGGAGGTACTCTTGTAATCGTATTATTGGAGAGGAAGCTTGAAGAAGGAATTTGAAAATAAATGAACAATATTGAAAATCAGGGGAAAGAGGTGGGAGTACCTTCTCTGGGCTGCTCAACGTTATAGGAGATCATAGATCCCTCAACTATGATCTTTAAGGATGTCATCGCTGTTTGAACGTTTGCGACGAATATGAAGAGAAAAGGCAGAGATAGTGCGCCTGAAGCTTGAGTGCCTGACATCAAATTGATGCACTAGTTTCAGGGTGTGTGTGTATTCAGACTACAGGGAACAGATATGAGGATGAAGCTTCTGTAAAAAATTTGGAAGCGTGATAAGGACATCTTGTTACCATACGTAGTGAAAGCTGACTGAAGTCCTGAAATTATCGGTGGTTTTTGCTTGTAGTATTGTGGGTGTGCAAGAGCAATTTCTGGAATTTACAGAAGGATGGAATATCATTTGGAAGACCGTTTTAGAGTGTAGGAAATCTATTTAGTTTTGAATTTTGGGGCCTACTGCCGAATTCTGTTGGGTGGGTACTGCTGGATTCCAGGATAGCAAAATTGATTATATTGGTTTACAAATGGAGATTAATGATGGGGAACGAGCGCGAGAGCAGACATTCATAAGTATTGGAACTGAGGCAGTTGGTAAGTTGTCATTTTATCCGGGCTGTGTGTGTAATTTCTTGGGGATTAAAGACCAATTCAGTGGACTTACTAAGGAAGCTAGAAATCCAGATATTGCTAAGCAATGATTTTGCTTTGCAGAGCTACAAATATAATCTTTCTCATACCCTTCAGGCAGATAATAAACACCATAACAAGACTCAAAAGAAGAGTGTTACAACTTTGTGCTCTATTCTTTTCTTGTCTAGTATAAGAGGACTGACTATAAATGCTTATCAACAAACGGACCTGATTGGGTTTAGCATGCAAGATGAATTAATCGTATCAGAAGGAACCACAAGAGTTTGACATCTTGCAACAGATATAATCATGGCTGTTCTCTCCTGTTGTGGCTAGAAGCTAAAGTTTGGTGTTGAATCCGTGTTCAACGCAACTTTTCGTGAACCGAAGTGGTCAAAAACTTAGTATAAAAGACACCCGTTTCAGCATACTACTAAGCATCAAGTTGAGAATATTGACCTTTTGGGGGATATGTGAAAGGATTTATAGAATAGGAGTGCTTCGTTCTCATCTGAAACCAAGTGAAGAAAATGATGACTCCTTACTGAAGAAAATTTTGTGTCGAGCTGAATGTTATTTGTAGTTCGAGTTCTTTATTAGGTCTAGTTACGATTGATTAGTTGTGTCTTGGTCATGGTTCTAGTTTGGCAACATTCGGTTTTACTTTGCCTCATCTGATTACTGGTAAATTGTTCTGGTATATAACAAGTGTGCAAATACTTGTCGGTTTCGTGTGTTATGTGATGGCTTATCCTCAAAAAGGGTGAAGTCATTGGTGCAAGAGAAAAGTTTTTGATGCAATTATTACGAACGAATCGTTCATGTTGACAGGTCATATCAAGTACCTACAAAGCGAAACAGGGATCGAGCATGAAATATGCTTTTTCGTTGGATAATATTTTAATATTTATATATGTGTGGATTAGCCATAGGTTATTGGCGAATATTACTCTGAATTCTTATCTTTAATGTATGAGAGAACGTTGTAATCTTATTTCGAAAAGTTAGTAATTATTATTGTGGGTTTTGTTTTTGATCGAAAGGCATTAAAATCTGTACAATTTGTGTTTAATTCGATAGAATCGGGAATGAAAGGGCCTTGGTATTTAATGGAAGGTGTATTGAATTTTGCTCATAAGGATAAGTATTATTTATTATTCACGTTATTTATTACTTGGGTTTATTTAGGTTCTACACCTCTCTTTTCATCTCACTTTGTATACTTTAATTATTATTGCTTAGGCGAAATCTTTTAGATTTGCCTTTAAATTTTGGTTCATATAAATACTATATGAGGTGATCTGTTTCATCTCTTCTCGTTCTGCTCTTAACTTCAATTCATTAAAGTAGTTCCCAAGTTTTGTTATTTCTGGATATGGGTGAAAGACTGTTTCTGGAAGAAAGGGAAGAGGGAAGCGGGTTGAACTATCAGTTCTAAGAAGGAACCTGACAATTTAGAAGTTAAAAACACTTGGTTGAACAATCAGATGGATCAAAGACCTATCAATTACTTAGCAATCCCAGTCAAAAATCATCCAAAACACATAGTTTCTTTAGAGATTCATAACAAAGATGAATCTTAGGATTGTGTTTTGATATAGGGTTAGCCACAACTGAGGGTGGTGGTTTCTATCAGGCAAGCATTTCTCTAGGAGTAGAACTCATCGAGAGTGTAAAGTAGATTTCACCACTATAAACAACGGAAACTAAATAGAGAATATTTTGAAAAAGCTTGGTGGACGAGGGATGTTAACATTCCATACGGGTAAGGAAGGTGTAAACTATTTGGGCAGGTGTGCGGTGTACGCAGTGCAGGATGTTCTTGCTGAGTGAAAAAGGATAAGAAGGGGAACTCAAGATGGTTTTTGCATTATGTTCTGTTGTAATTGAGAAAGAAGTGGTAGAGGTTTGTCTTTGTTTGCTGGAATCTTTAGGGTTAGTTATGGTATGTTTCGTCAATCCTTTCACTGGGTTTTCCTGAATTGGGTTAAGTTAGTTTTATTTCTGTTCTGGATGTGAGTTTTTTGAAGGTGAGGTTTTATTTCAAGTTGTGGCGCTTATCTTGAGATAAGACTATTTTTTCTGAATAGGAGTTAAAATTGTTTGATTGTTGTCGGTGTTTTTTGAATCCAATGTTTGAGTAAAGGAATTTTTTTTCATTAGACCAACTTCGTGATACGTTGTTTTATTATGGATTTCTCTCTGTTTTGGTAGGAAGTTATTAAGCAGGGTTGTTTGTCTGTTTTTTTCTGTGTCAGCATGTTAGGAGAAAGCATGAAATAAAGGGTGGTAAAATTTAGCTCGAGTGTCATACTCATGTTGAATTTTATGGTGGCCGTCGTTCGTTGTAGGGTACAAACAAACAACTGATGAATAATGAAGAGATAGTAGATTGATATATTCCTGTATTATGGAGGAAAATGCCAGAAGTATCGCTATTTTAAATCTGGCTGATCTTAAGGAACCACTGAATGCTACAGGTTTCATGCACTCTCTGTGTAAAGTGTTTAGTCTTACTGGAGTTCTAACGGAGGGGGAACAGTACGTATGGCGAGAATTGAATAGTAGATTAATACCTGTGATGAGAAGAGATTAAGATAAAATTTCTTCTTGATGCTTGACACCTACATGCATGTACTGTTATGGCTTCATCACTCATCATTAGCATGGCTGCCTATGGTTTTTTCTCGTTATTAAGGATGAAAATTTGCTGGTGGGGTCTCTGAGTACGCCAGTTACAGTATTCACAAGGTATCCTCAACGTAAAAGGGGTTTGGATATTGAGGCTTGGAAACTAGTCTTTGTAGGTTTAGTTTGGGAGCAGTGAGACTAAACACTACCAGAAGAAGGCAAGCGAGGAAGATAGCTTCAAGTTAGTTCAAAATAAAGAGATAGTTAAGGAATGGAGGAAGGACGGAGAATTTTTGCGTCACGTTATGGAGCTAGTTTAGGGTTGGTTTACAGTCGTTCGAGTGATAGAGATTTAGGTCTCTAGTTAGGTGCGCAGTTCGGAATTGATTGTTAAGCTGTAGCGATGTGGTACTGGTATTAGCTGTTTGTTTTTTTCTATAGGACAAGGTTTAGCTCTAGATCCGTTAAAAATAAGGTGGGATATTGGGTGGTCGGGGTTGAGGAAAGTTATGGAGAGGCATATTTCTTATATAATGACTCAATAGGATTATATAGAAAGATAGGAGACAAAGGTTGAGGGGCATTGTCTAATGAAGTGGAGGTAATTGATAGGGTAGTTTGTTGATGATGATCGTTAGATGGTAGATGGTATTGATTAATGCTTGTAAGATCCGCCTGTAACAGGTAGTTGCTCTCTGGTTAACATACATTTTTACATTCCGTGATTGTTGATTCGGGAGGAGAGTTGATCGCGCGAGGTAGTTGAGTTTGTTTGTGATTTATGGCCTCTGTTCTTCTCTCTGAACTTTTCTTTTTTGACTTCTTAGAATTGATTCCTGTTGCTCATGTATTTAGCACTATCCAGTATGAACATTTATATTATGTGTGTTAGCGTTTTTTTGGTTGACATTCTCTTTTCGCTCGTGACTTTGTATGGGACTATTATATTCACCTGATATGCTGAATGCTATGTTATGATTATGCATTTCCTTTTTGGCAGCATGATACTTGATGGTGGTTGATGCGATGTAATGTGGATGACAATATGTTAATTTGGTGATGTTTTACATGTGCGATTTTATGATGTCAAGGGGATAAGAATGTCAAGTTCATAGAGGTTAGTTTATTGTTTGGTTAAATGTTCGTCCGGTTGCCACAGAATATCTAGTTTAGAATGCTCACTTGTTCCATTCCTTTTTTTGAGTTCTTTGTCTCATTTATGCTGATTGTGGTTATTAGCTTTGTGTTGTCTAAAATTTTATGGTTAGATTGATAGGTTGTGTGTTTTATACTTTGTTTGTGTCTACACAAGTTGACGGTAATCAATCTATTTCTGCTATTCCCGAATTAAGTCTTTAGTATGGTATCTTTAGTTGTATTTTTTCAGATCTGTATCATGGATGTTCTTTTTATGATGGACTAGTTATATCAGGGGATTGTTTTATTATTTGCTATTTTATTTTTTGATTTTTTTTGGTTTAGTTTTGGAATGATAGAAAAATTAAGGAGAAAGGATAGTTAAATATTGTACAGAGTTAGTGTTTGGGAAAGCTAGTTTAGATAAACTTGTATTTCTCTATAGAGGTACAAGTGTTGTAGTTTTGAGATCGATATTTTTAGAGGATATCAGTTATTTGGTTATGTGCATGGGAAAGTTGATGTGTTGGAGATCATTGACGTGTGGTGGATTAAGTATATGATGCCAGTAATGAGTATTGTCTTGATGTTTATCACTGTAGAAGTCTTATTTTGTTGCAATTTAACTTTGTTATAGCTTGTGCATTAGTATAATCTGTATACAAGGATTGGTGATGACTTTTTGAAGAATATTGGAAGAAGCTGTGCTTTAGAAAGATATGAAGTAATTTTATAAGGAAGCAGATTAAGATTTCTTGAATTGCGAAAGATTCGCAATTGTATTTTTGAATTTAAATCAGGTTTTTAATTCATGTATTGTCTGTAGTGTGACTAAATGGAATGAACTAGTGCTTAAGATAGTTTTTGAGTATGTTGTGATTCTGGTACAGCTTGGCAAAGAATCATAACACACATCAAGGACAGAGCTGGGAAGTTAGTTCCTGCAATAGCATGGTTGGCTGGGTTTTTGAAGGGTTTTTTCTAAAATATTTCAAAAGATATTTTGAAAGATTATTTGCAGCTGGAATATATATAATGAGTTTGTTAATTATTAGTTATATTAACTGAAAGACTGGGAGTATTTTTATGTTTTGTTCGATCAATAGTCTTAGGATAAATGACAAGTGATTGATAGAATTATTTTGCATAGACTGATATTACGCCACGTTGGGTTTGGGGAATGAGATCAGTTTTATGCAGTTTAACTAGGGTTCAGATAATATATTTAACGATTTAATACTTAAATTCTAAACTCTCTATGATCAAAAAAGAGAATTACTTTGAGAAAACACAAAAGCATTCTAGTCTAACATCTGAGTCTAAGGCGCATATTTGAGAATATTCGGTTCTTAGTTTCTAAAGCATTTTCATAGATGGGGAATCTTGTTTGTAAAGGATCAACAGAGGGGTTATAGCTGGGTAAAGTGGTTTGATGAGTTCATACATCGAAGTTGGAACTTTTTACGAGTCGTGAGTCGGTGACACATTCAGAGGTTGAGTGTAGGGATAGTTGGTATAGAGAAGATAGTTAAAGAGTGATTGCAGTTTTGTTTTTTTTCAGAGCTTGCCTATATAAAGAGCTTAGGGTTAGCGCAGGACGTAGCAGAGTTTGGGTGCGTAAAAATAGTGTGTTTTACTGCTTTACTGCTACAATTCCGCTGCGTATGGCACACTGACTCAAAATGTTTCTCTTTTATATGAATCAAAGGAACTGAATGGTAAAAAGTCGATTTATCTATTACCTCAAACCGAGACATCACTTTGGTATCTACTGGATACGCTTCTTATGCTATACATAATATAGATTTCCGTCGTCGATAAATAATGTAGTGTCTCCATTTTTATCGTTTCACGTTATTAATGTCATTATTTCAAACAATTTAGGTCTCCCAGAGATATGAACAAGGATATAAAACTCACAAATCGTAGGTCTGAAAAGCAAGTCATTGGAGTGAACTTTAATTCTTTAACTCTGTTCACGATGATATAAAGATGAGATGAGTTCTTTTAATTAACTATACTTATATTTTTTAAGATAAAATACATAATACTCTGAAACTCCCTTCTAAACCAATTCTTTATATCGACTTTTCGAAATCAATAAAAAGAGGAATAATATATTAATAATTAATAAAATTATAATTACATTTGTTAAAATGTTGTTGAATTTTCCTTGGACCACCATTATCTAACAAAATGTGATCAAAGATCAAAATTAAGCACGCATAACATCATATATACTCTAAATTTACTATCATTACCATGTTCAAAAAGATTTTTGTAATAGGGAAATGTCTAAGATGATATGGTGTAAATTAGAAGAAAACATAATAACTAACATGAAGGTGAAAGTATTTTGTATTTTGTTGTCTCGACTTCTTCTTGCATTATTGAATGAATTTTGCTGTGAGAGTTATGAAGCTCAGTTATGGCATTATGGTGTTTACGAGAGTTCCAATCACTTAGGGTAAAGTTGTTGAGTTTGCTGGAATTTAATTGGGGGAATTGGGACTTTTAAATGTGTTTAATTTGTATTAATGTTTTGAGATGTGGTCCCGTTCATTTAAATTAGCTTATTTCATACAATTATGGATGAGAGTTTTGTTTGATCTGAAAAGTGATAATAGGTTAATGGGTTTTCTCTTTTTTAACATTTGAAGTCTTTTGTTTTTTGGTTGCAAGTATTATTTCATCGAAGATTGTTTATACCTCATTTCTACTGCGTCTTATTTGGATAATACTTGAGTAGTGGTTGCATGATTGCGTGGGACGGAAGGTTTTTATTTTTTCCATGTGTATTGGGGTTCGCCCCGATTTGGCGGGGGTTGACCTAAGTTCAGTGTCATGTGGAGTTGAGCTGGAATCGCATGTAGATGCGTTGGGCGTAGTTGTCGTCGGATTTAGAGAGAGGGATCGCATTGGAATCGAACTATTCGGTGCTATGTAGGTTTTCAGGAAAAGAAAAACCGCGAATACATTGGTGCAAATTATGGCCCCAGTCCAATCAAGTATGCCTAGTCGTGGGTGTCGGGGACATGTCAATCGATTGTAACCCAATGCGCATCGTAGCGGATTCTTTATGCGGTTTCATTGAGTTCATAATTCATCAATTGAATTCAAAAGAGTATTGATTTGACTTTGAGAGTGCATGATTCTAGGTGGTTGCTATTATAGATACAAACCAAGACTTTACAATGGCAAGGCGATACTCTGATTGTTTAGTGCAATGTTTAATGTGTTAGAAACCGTCGTCTGATTATTGACTTATGTGAAAGTTAAATTCTCGGTCTTGTTGTAAGCAATATATACAAGTGTGATGATATATTACTTAAGCGAATGAAACAAGGTTAGTAAGGCATAATATGTATGTGCGCTTTACTGTACTGACAAATAAATGTTAGAATACAGATAAAATAGGGAATCAGTTTCGATTGTGCTTAATTGAGGACATTTGATAGAAGGGAATAGGTAGATTTAGTTCGAGACAGATAATATGTAATAATACAAAAAAAACATGTGGAAAGTGAAATGATTAAAGAAAACAGTCTCGTAATTATAACATTGATAGAATTAAAGAGTGAGTTTTCTAAAATTGTTTAATTGATTAAACTCAAAATAATAGTTATCAAATTAAGAGGTGACAAGAAGAGGAATTAAAAAGAGGAAGATAAAAGAGAGATGGTTGTAGGTGAGTAATTTACTCAATTTTAATGAAAACCTATTTGTTTCGCTAATAAATGGTGATAAAAGATATCGAGATGAATCGATGTCTTTTGAAAGTTGATAAACGATGTGTTTTGCAGATTGGTTTTTTGAGAGTGTATAGATGTGTTCGTGATGTGTGAAGTGAGTTTGAGTGTTCGTGGTGTCTAGATTGTAAAGAGTTCTGATATATAACGTGAAATGTGGTATCGGATGAGCAGGCGAGGCAAGTATTTTAGGGGCAAAACGGCAAAAGAACGTAAGGGTTATACCTGTGCGTATTGCTGGGAATGAGCGTTATATGCTCATGTAACCCTGCAGTGAGCGTATATCCTCATATCAGATAGGAATTTTAATACAAACTTTGGTTATATACGTATTTTAGGGATTTTAAAAACCAAAGTATCACTTACCATTCTTCCCATAAGGGGTATTTTGGACAACTTGAAATAGGCAGATATTGTACGTAGGCTCGTATTGTCCTGTTCCGGGTATATGCTCTAGCATTGCGGTATATAGCCTACTGATTTTTATCGTATTTTTTCCAAAAAAACTGAAATATTTCGATTTCTCGTTTATTCGGTGATCTCTTTGATAAGGTGATTTGTCATCTAGAACTCAATCTTGCTTCTCAAAAGCGGAGGATGTGATATGTACGAAGAAATTGTTATAGATCACGAAGGTTCACGTATTTCGGGAGTATTTTCTAATTATTCACGTGGGGGTATTTCTTGTCGTATTTCTGACAGTATTTAACATACATTGAAAATTTATAGAAATATAGAATAGAGCCACTCAACATTTGGAAAATTTAGAAGTTGAAATAGGAAATTATACAAAGAGAAAAAAGTATAACGCGGAGTTCAAACACTACACTCAACGTTTAATGAATAGAGTTAGCGAATAAATATTAAAATGAAATAAATAATGCCGAGGTTTAAACACCACAACGTATAGCGAAAATAAGGTTAGAGATAATATTTAAAAGGAAATAAATTGGAGGTTAAATCAGTCAACCGTAGGAAAATAAGGTTAGAGAATAAATATTAAAGCGAAAAATTTATTTAGAGATAGTAGAAAAATAAAGATTATTGCTATGATTGAAATTAGCAAAGAAAGACGAGACACGAAGAACACAAAGACATGAAGAAAAGGAATTTGATTAATTTTTTAGAGCTATGCTTAACTATCTATAAGACTACAAGCATTGAAGTAAAATAAAAGCTTGGTAAAATGAGGACTCATGTCTTTTAGTGGCAACGCTCTCTCTTCATCAAATAAGCTACGTTGAAGGACTTGGACAGAGAAACACGTCAATACCATGGTAAAAGCAGGATGGCCGACTTGAGCAGAGAGAAACGCGCAGGGCGGACATTTTGTTGCGCAACGACGGAAGAAATGGAGTAATTTTCGTCATTTGCGAATTAGTCTTAAGAT
>SNQN01006840.1:5391-26157 GCA_008642245.1 Bassia scoparia
TTAATTCATGTTTTTAACTTGGGAAATCTCCTCAGGTACCCCTAAGGTTTGGTCTAATAGCTCAGGTACCCCTGAGCTTTTAGAATTACCTCAGGTACCCCTGAGGTTATGGGTTTATAGCTCAGATGCCCTTACTAAGCCTTTCCGTCACTGTTCCGTCACTTCTCCCATCCATTTAACCTGCCTTAGCTAACCTGTGGTCAATCGTGTTATTTAAAATAAAATGAGAAGTAAATTCACTCATTTAATGGATTGTTGGTGGTTTTGTGTAAGAAGCAATTGAATGCTCTTCATAAGGCGATCGAATTCCCCCCCAAAAAATCTAGTGTTCTTCAATCGCAAAGCGCATTTCAAAGTGAATTTCGTTCTCAAATCTAGCATTCTGGATTCAAGTTGTTGCGAGAGGTTACGAAATTAGGTAAGGTTTCCCCTCGTCTTCGTATTTGTTTTTTGCAATTGCGTGATGTGGTTGAATTATATGTTGTAATCGAGTGGTTTTGTGTTGTTGTTTGCCTTGTTTTTTGTTTTAAATAACACGATTGGATAATTATTCATCACATCTTCAGAATTTCTCTTTGTTGTGAATTTCTTGAGTGATATTTTTTAGGTGATAATTCAATTACAATTAGGGGTAATACTAATCATTGTAACCGATGAATGAATTGATGATGATGATGATGATGATATGTAAATGTTGTTCTGAATTTCAGGCTGCAAACTACTTGGATTTAAGAAGCTTGCTGGATTTGATCTGTGATTACATCGCTGACAAGATGAAGAAGTCGACAGTTGAGGAAGTAAGGAAACGATTTAACTGCAGAAGAAGAAGAAATTCGCAGTGAACATCCATGGGTTTACACCTAATACAATGTCATGTTAATTAGCAATTAGCATAATCAGCTTTTTTAGCACTACTACATTAAAACTATAATGCAACACCAAAAAACTGTTGCAAAAGGGTAGTAAAATTGTTGCAAATACAATAATGCAACACTTTACTCAAGTGTTGCATTTGCTTGCGTTGCATTTGATCAAATGCAACGGTTTTTCTGCCTTTTGCAACACTTCTTGGTAAAAATATAAAAGTGTTGCATTAGGTGTCAATGCAACGGCTTAGCAAACCTAATGCAACACATTTTGAACTTTCCAAAAGCTGTTGCATTAGATGTATGCAATTCTGATTTGATGCTTAATGTAACATTTGGAACACTTTCATAAGGTAATTGCATTTGGACATTATAACACACTAATGCAACATTACTTTTAATATTGTTATGGGTATTAATTGCAACACATTATTTTCAATTTTTAGGGTATCCTAATGCACACACTTTTTACAATGAGTTTGAATTTATTTTTATTGCATATTAATATACTCAATTATGCAATAATTATTATTATCCTTAACTAATGTTGAAGAAAATTCAATATGAAAAAGAAATATTTAATTAATGCAACTATATATTATAGTATAACAAAGATAGAGTCAATATTACATAGCTAGTAGTGTGATCTACTATATACATAAGCCGTAGATTGTTTAAGATAAACGATAGATAAGATTGAGCATTTCCCATAGCTGCTACTAGTGAAAATTTGTAAAATTATCGAAGAGACTTCAATCGCAAAATCTATTATTAAATAACATTGGATATTCAAAAGATACATTATATAGTATAACTAACTACGATAAATCATCACCATAGATGTGCATAAACTAGTCGAACTTGTCAAAAGTCCTTCATCTCTTCATACGCGATCATGGCCACATGTTCCATTTCAATTTGATTGAGTTATCTGTTGTCCTATAACAATTAGTAACAACAATAAAAGGAGTTAATTTACACCAAAATGATTTTTCAACTGACGGAAGTAAATACATATTCCAAGGAGTTGGCCTAAGATTTTTGCAAAAGAAATAAATTAGCGAAGACCGTATATGTCAAGTTTAATAGAAAGGTTTAATCATAAAACGAATCTTTTTCTCGCCCACCGATGATAAAAAGGGTAATGCGAAAGTACAGGTGCATAGTCAATCATGCAAATCAGTATTTTAACTTGGAAGAAACTGATCTAGTAATTGAAGAAGATAACTAAGCGTAGTGAGTAGAGGTCAGGTCTCGATAGAATAGGGAGCAAAAATTGGCAACAAAACAAATAGTATGCTTTTATTCTCAATATAAAATAACAAGCATATAGAGCAAAACAATGCTAACATTAACACTCATTTAAGTTCAATCAATTTCACCAATGCAGTCTGACTACAAGAATATGAGCAATTTATATATGCAAAAGGAATCTTGAGATAGCAACCAACATATATAGTCAACACATAGTTGACAAAAAACCTCCCTCAAACTACATAATCAGGTTTACTGTGACATAAAGAGTGCTCTGTTTAACTTGATATGTTTGGATGCCTTTGATATCTGTAAAAAAGAGAAAAAAGTTTGTGTCATACCAAGGCCTATCCCTAATAAGACATATGAGGGCAACAATATGTTCTGGCAGCAGCAACAACGTAAGTGTAACGACAAGTACAACAATAGTAGTAACAACACAACAAAAGAGGATGAGCATAAATCGAGACAGCCTAGCACAAAGGCATACGTTAGAGACCAAAGACCGAGGCTTAATAACACGTAAAAGAAGCTGCAGGAAAAACAATTTTGCACTAATTAATAATAATTGATTGGTAGTGGTCTCGTTTATGATGAATCTCATTTATAACGGAACGAAAGTTATGAAGATCTCATGTTAATTAAAGAAATAAACTAAATAATGATCCATCTCACTTTCTTGCTTTACTTACTCTAATAATCCGAGTCCTCTCTACTCTCTGGATTGAATAAATGTCCTTAGTAAGGGGAGTGAACTATTGAATAGCAACAATGGTGCAAACTAGTCATCATCGGATATATTTCAGTAATGGTTTCCATACGAAGAAGAGAAGGTGAAAAGGCCGAAATAATAAGTAAGACAAACCACAAAATAGCAGCATAAATCCACGAAAAAAGCAGTAAAACAGCCATCATTAAAGTGGTAAGAAACAACAAAATATAGTTTGTAAACCCATAGAAGATAGCATCATCAGGTAGACCCTGTTATAACTGTTAAATATATACAATAAAAAACCATCACATATAGCGAGGAAAAATCATCATTACTCATTGATATCCATCTCATTTCAGGCTCCAAACTCATTTCAGTTAAGTAAGACATTTTATATCTATAGTGAAACCCCAAAAGAATCATTCACAGATTAACCGAATGACATTCTCACTCTACACTGTTCTTAGCTTCATCATATGTATGATTGAAACTATAGCAAAACAGTTGTTGTATAGAGCTTTCGGTACAGACTGAGTAACTTTCTTCGAAGCTTCATTGCGGCATAAACAAGTCCAAGATATTATATGGAAACTTAGGCTAGATGCAAGATTAATTCAATTAGAGGGGGGACGAGAGGTGCCATAGATGGGAATATGAATGCTCTTAACTTGACATCTGTTTGAAAAATGTTGCATTGAATCAAAAGCACCAGGTTCAGACCAATACTAACACTGCTAAAAGATATCTTATTAAAACCAAGAAGTTCTGAAAGTTGATGAAATTTTGATAGAAATAACACCATCAAATTAGAATTATAACATCAGCCACAACACTTACACAGCACAAAAGTAAGCAAAGATTATTACTGAACCAAGAAGTATCAGTATAAAGTGGTAAATCATGCAAAAAACAAATCCAAGGATCTAGAGATAAATTGAACATACGCTAGTTTACTGAGGTTGGATAAACTGTTAATACGAGGCTTATAGATATGTAAGGAGACAAGTGCAATTGGGAAGTTGAACATAAAAAATATCGCGTAATTGTGATCAGAAACTACCCTCATGAAATTCGTTGAAAAAAAAGGTGATAAATTTGATTATTTTTCCTATGAGTGGACACTTGACTATATTGAATGCAGGCCTATAAATTCGTTTAGAAACGTAGTCCAACTTCACCGTGACTTTACCCATTTCGCTGCTCCAAATTCAGCCTCCAATTTCCAAAGAATTATCACCAAATTTGCAAGAGCAATAAGAAGTTCAGCCCTAATTCATGGATTTAAACAAAATAGCTGGCTCAGCATTTGCGCATATTCCCTACAGAATTTTGGTCGTTGGATTATGTTGGAGACATCTAACAAATCGATAAAAAAAATGAAAATTCCCGAACATATTAGAATTTTGCTTCAATCATCTCAAATTATTGTGATAAAAAACAAAGAAATTGAAATAACAGTGCTAACAGAAAGATATAAAAACTTGGTAATAAATAATCGAACAATGGCAAGCAACTGGCATTGTCAAATGTGAACTATTGAGATGGAAATATTTGCTGATTTTTTTGATGAAAACCTAATCTCGTATAAACTTGATAGGAGGTGATTAATAGTTGTATCAAGTGAGGATTGGAATTATAGGATGAAGATTGGAAATTTTGATGTGAAAATGAAAAGTAGTCCGAGAGATATGTGGCTTGATTTTTTAGTTGAAGAAAGATTTGTGAAGATAATGAAGTAGACGAGTAAGTGAAATAGATTTGGAAGGTTTTTGAAATAATTGGAAAGGAAATTTATGGCGGTCCAATTGAAAATGCATTGGTGATTCTATTATCAAAGTGTTGCATTAGGGTCCACACAAAAACATAGATCATCATGCGTTGCAATAGCTATCTCTTTTTTTACCTGCTTTCCACCACCTAATGCAACAGTTATTGGCTCAGTGTTGCATTAGTTTATGAAAGTGTTGCATTTGACTATCTATTGCAACACTTGGTGTACAAATGTTGCATTTAACTGTTGCATTAGCATTAAACGTTGCATAAAAGTGTTGCATTAGTAAAAAATGTTGCAATAGACTGTTGCATTAGCTTAAATTGTTGCAAAAAACTGTTGCATTTGTGTTTTAATGTAGTAGTGTAGTTTTGGTTTTTAAATAACACATTGACCACAGGTTAGCTAAGGCAGGTTAAATGGATGGGAGAAGTGACGGAACAGTGACGAAAAGGCTTAGTAAGGGCATCTGAGCTATAAACCCATAACCTCAGGGGTACCTGAGGTAATTTTAAAAGCTCAGGGGTACCTGAGCTATTAGACCAAACCTCAGGGGTACCTGAGGAAATTTCCCTTTTAACTTTGTTTAAACCTTGCAATTTTTTATAATACTAATGCTTTTGAGTATAATCTATTATGAATTGCAAAGATTATGAGTTTTATTATGTTAGCTTTGTTTGAAAATTTCAGATTTATTGAACTGTAAAATTAGGGTTTTAATTGGGGTTTTCATGTTTTTGATTAATCTATATTGTTGTCAGTTTTAGTATTTGATTTTTAGTTATTTTTCTACTCGTCATTAGTCTATGAAATTTTAACCTAGTGATCATTATACTATTGTACAAGTTGTGTAAAATTTTCAGAATTTTTCAAGCAGATTTACTATTTTAATAAATTCGTTTTCGAACCGATTATTTTTCGGGTTGCTGGTTCGGTTTTCAATTTTTCCTTACTTTTATGTTTATCTATAATTTACGAAAAAATATTATTCGCGATCTTCCGAGGGCCAATTGTTCAACGCGTCCCTCTTCAGGTATTTTTATAAAAGGATTTTATCCAAATTGGGTTAGTTTGAGATCTCATCTAGCTTGGTGACGGAGTCACGCTCGTTCGCTAGTTTTGATGCTTTTCGACGGGAATTAAAGGTATGAGTTTGTGGCACTTTGATTCTGGTTGATGTTCCTAAATTGGAACATGGGTTGTGGACAACCTTGTTTATTGCTCAAATCACAAATTAAGAAATGAATCATATTTTGAGTCATGTGTTGAAGCTGAGTTAAACTATTTATTCAGGTACTAATCTGGTTAACWGGYGTGGTGATGATTTTGGTATTGGGACATTTTGGATCAGATGTATATATAATATGTGGTTGAGTGGTTATGAACACCACCGTTGGGTTTTCTTTGTTTCTTAGCAGTTGTCGTAACTTGGTATGTTCATTTTTAGGGGAGATGTTGTTGTGTTTATAGGGTAGATTATGTGATCGAAGTGAAGTTTAGTTGGTATTGTTTCTGGTAGGTCTCGTGAAGTCTTGTTAGGTTACTTGCCGCTTTGGTGCTGGATTAGCGTGTTTTTTGTTGGTGTGTTGTCGTTCGCGCCGGTATTTTGTCTTTCTTTTAGTCGACCCTTGTGATGATCCCGGTGTTGTTGTGGGTGGGAGGGAAGAGTGTATGGTGCATTTGGGAAATTGGATGGGGACAACTTTGTCACAGATGTCAATGATCAGGTGAGTTAGTCTTGATTCTCGGATTGGGTGATAGGAGTGGACAGAGGGCGTCCGTGCTTTTGATGGATTTTAAAATTGTTACAGATGATAAATTTTCGGAACGCATTGTGAAAATTGTCAGAGTTTTAAAAAGGGATTTACCTTGTGGTACGGAGAAGGCCTTATAAAATGGTTGAGCCGAACATGTGGTGCAACTGTCGTTTAATTTAGAGTTATATCATTTTGGTTGATACAATATTTTCGTATTGTCGGGTTTTTTCGCGCAAAAGTCGCTCTTTAAACCTTAACCGGTTTTAAACGCAACCGTGGTGGTAAGATGTCAATAGTGTTCGGGCGTTTATTTTTCAGAATGATCATAATGTGCCGCAGAAATAAGGAGGATTATTGGGTTTACAATACTTACTTTGAACTCAATAGAGTTCTAACTATGCCTTTGAACTGAATTAAGAGGCTCGAGTTGAGGATATCTCACGATTAGAAACCAAAAATCACAAAGCTCGCTCGCATCAGATAAACAATCCCAATTGGTGGATGGAGTTACTTTGACAAAACAAAGAACAAATTCGTCAAAAATCACCATTATAATACCGACAGAGAAACAAACCAAGATATATTCGGGAAATGAACCCTAAGGTCATCTCTAATTTAGACGGAGATTGTTTTACTAACAAATTTTAGTTATTTAATATATAATATGTTAAGCACCCGATGATGCAATCGGTATTTCTATCTTTATTAATAGATATTATATAAAAAAGAAGTAAAACGTATGAAATATCGATGAGAGATATAAACTGCCATCCCCCAATTAAAAAGGAGTAAAAATCATACCTACTGGAGAGGAAGATGTCCATCCCATCTAGGAAGATTCTTTAAGTTAATTGTTGTAATCTATTAATTTTAAAATCAATAATTTATTTAATTTATTTCTAATGTTGGAACTGAGCCTTGAGACACAAAGAAATGGTGTCAAATCATTTCATTGGTTTAATAATAGTTAATATGGTTTATAGATTTTTTAATTATTTTTAGGTTTTTTGATTTTTTTGAAACAAAACTCTTTTAGTTCCCACAAATATTTTTCTTTCCCAAAAATAGTGCATATTTTTATGAGTTGCAAGTTTTATGATGAGATAGGTGAAGTCTTGAGCTTTCCTTTTAAATACAAAGAAAAATTGACATTCCTTGTAGGCCCTTGATACTTTGGGTACTTCCAAAATACTGGGCTTCATATTGTCACTCTTCTTCTTTCTACAATCTTGAAAAAAACAAAAAAAAAATGTGACTTTATATAGATGAAATTCGGAGATAGTGGCTAGTTGAGAACAAACGGCTATAAGTGCATTTCAGAACGCCGAGAAATTTGCGGACAGCACAAGTCAAAAAAGGTGTTTTTGGAAGTAGAATAATATAGACCGTAAGTTATAAACAGACGTTAGCTTATAAATCTAAGGAGTAAGATTGTTTAACTCAATTATTTCTACTTAGCCTAAAAAGCGGTCATTGTATTTTACACAAGTCAAGACATTTTTTTTACGAGAAAACTAACTTAGTTCATTATAGTAAAACTAAATGACACTATACAATTTCGACAAATGCGAAACAAGAAAACTTTAAACAGAATTCATGACCTCGTATGAAGTTTCAGTGAGACATTTGAAAGGAGTTCGAAAATGTATAAAAGTAAGTTTGATAATAAAAAAACGCAAAAAGATAAGTACCTTCATGGGACTGTTCAATGGTAGTTTGACACGGATAATTCGTTATTGTAATCAAGAAAATTCTTCGGATCGGTGAGGAGGAGCGCGCGATTCGCGAAAGTTAATTGTTGTAAAGTAGAAACCGAATTCGATCGCGATATCCGGAGATAATTTCGGATCGAAATAGCACCGAAATGCAAGTGTGTATGACTCATATTTTAGCTTATTGACGTAATATTTCTTTATTTTTTCATCTATTTGGAAATTCCTATAGTTGTCGGGCATCAGTAGTTTTCAATCCACACCGGGTGACAACTTAAAATTTCTTATTCTAGTACTACACCTGAAACCTTCGAGTTTGAAAGATCCAATCAACGTGTGCCTCGGAGTTTATTTTTTTCGCATAATGGTCAAACGCCAAGCTTAGAACCATCTCATCAAACCAAACGATCACTCTCAGCCCGTAAACCTCCACCTGACACCTGAGACCCGAGCATAGCCACCACCCTTACCAGGTCAGCCAGCCTCCATCTGCAGGCCTCACACACCACCACTGGACTCACAAAACCAGCCGTCGACTGCCTACCATGTCGCCACCTACCACAGAGCAAGACACAACCACCACAATGGTCGCCTCTCCCGAACGCGCTCTCAAATCACTCCAATTACACTGAAAAATTAGTCTGATAATGGCGAAGACAATCCAATTATATTTTTTAAAACTAGAAATTTTAGCTGGCAATTTATATCTGGGTTTGCTTTGAACTCGACTACTTGCAAAAACTTCAAACATCATTTAAACGTGCCTCGCTAGTCTAATTTTAACTCCTAAAATTTTTTTTTATTTAACTCGAAGTAATAATCCAACAAGATACTTGAATTTAATTTTCGTATTTAGGAAAATAGGGAAGAACACCTAATTTTCAAATTGGGGAGAAATTGGGAAAGAATCCTAAAATAGATGGTGGAGAGAGAATCGTGACTGTGGGTGGGGGTGGGGCGGACGCGACTATGATGGTGGGCGCGACTGCGACTGGCGTCCCCCTGCTGGTGTGGTGGTTGTCTGCGGTAGTCTTTGCAGGGGTGTTGGTTGTGCAGGAGCACCACGAGAGGAGAGAGAGAGGTGGGGCGGAAGTGTGCGGCGTGTGGAGGCAACTGGCTGGGGTTGCAGCTGCAGGCTCGCTGGTGGCTGGGGTGGTGAGGTTGGCAAAAGGAGGAGAATAGTGGGTTTGGTGTTTTGGGGAGTGGTTAGGTGTAGAAATTATATGTTAGAATCGCTCTTGTCAACCGATATTGGCAAAGAAAAGGCCACTGTTGTGGAATTCCAAAACGGTCATAGCGCCACGTGTAGAATAAGAAAATTTAGTATGTGCACCGGTGTAGGATGTTTGGCTAGTCAAACTGCGATGATCACAGATCAATATAGGAAAGTTGTTTGCCTATGTGATTGTATGTATTAATAAAAAATGTGTAGAGGATAGTGTTCGAATAACAGCTCGAGGATAGTATGCTGAAAAAGCGGTAAAATATAGCTCGAACACGGAATTCTCCGAGGATTGGCGGTGCGGCTAGAGGGAACCTGAAAAGCCGAAGGGGAGAATAAAGCAGCAATTTCGACTCCGGAAATAAAAGCACGGCCGATTAACGAATGTTAAAACGATAGTCGATCTGAAACGCGAGGATAATTTTGAACAACCCCTACTATTTAGTTTATGAAAATCTTCAATGGTTTTTGCGTATTGAGCTTCATAGGTAAGAAGCGGGGTGCCAATCGAGGCGCGTATAGGCTAAAAAAAACTGTATCGAGGCGACAACGATGGGGAAATGCGGTAAAAGGATGGATAGGAACGTCGTGAGTGTGATCTACAAAAGTAGGATAACCGTGAGGTGTAACTTAACGGCAGGCTTTAAATGGAGCACGAGAATTATTGTCTCACATGGAGCGTACGCGGTGCCTTCTCCTGCACCCCGTGCTTGATAGTTTTTTGTTAAAACCTTACCTTTTTCTTGCTCTCTCACCTTTTCTAGAGACTCATATTCCAGACAAGGTGTCTCTCTACCGTGTATCATCTGTCGCTTTCTCAAGTTCGTGCTTCTCTCTTGATCACATTGACGAGCAGAATCAGATCTCAGTCGATTCTGTGTCGTGGACTCGTGCTTTCGTAAGAGGATGGGTAGGTTAGTAATTCGGGGTCTGGGGGAGAATAAGGAGGGGGCGTCTGGATAATCAATATGGGTATGGGGGAAGATTTAGGCTTTCGTGCTATGTAGATATGATGGCTTGTGCCTAATGGAGAGTATGGACACGAGCGATACTTTAGTGGTCGGGGCGTTGTCTGGGGTATGTGGGTAGAGTCATAAGAGCGTGAGATATGGATGAGAGAGAATGCAGTCACTAGGAGTATGGAGAGAGTGATATAGGTAGGTGGACGATTCACTATATGCGAGAGAGAGATTGGGGTTAAGTGCGATCGTGCTAGATTGAAGGTGCGTCGAGAGTGATTGTTATAGATAGCCTTCAGAAGGTACATTGGACCTTGGAAGTCTAGGAGTTTTTCTGGGTCGGAAAGAGGAGGTATTAAGTTCGAAGTATCTTTAAAAACATTCAGAGTTGGGGGTTGGGTGGTCTGTTTTTTGTGTCTATAATATCTATAGAATTAGTGATAATAACATATTGGATTTCAATTTAGAATTGAATTGAAAGGGATTTGTGAAAGGAATGTTGGTTTAGTCTTGGAAGTCTTAACTTAGCTTTGAATCATGGAACTCTTTTGACGTTAAAATTACCTTTTCCAAGAGGTTTGGAAATGATAAGTAAGAGATTTAGTATCCACTATCCAAAATTTTACTACGGGAGATTGATTTTTTTTGTTTTAACAATTACTGGGCCTTTTTCTATGAGATCTAGTCCATAATCTGAATGGAAATTTGGTGAGAGTTAAATAAAAAGATGAACGACTACGCATTATCGACATTTATGTCGAAATACTTCCTGGCAATTCGCGAACGGAATGAGACTCTTTTACAAGGTTAGTCTTTGTATTTTTGTTGTTGCGTTGTTGTTGCTGAGATGAAAACCAAATGGGGGAAAATAACTTGTCGAGTGGATTCGTCGGTGTTCATCAGTTAAAGTTAAAGAATGCTCTTGAAAAAAATACAATCTAAAGGTTTAAAAATGAATTCATAATTGTAACTGTTTTGTGTCTTTTGCAAATAAAATATAACACAATGGTATTCTGCCGACTCTACAATCTATCTAATTGCCTATAATGTATACAAGCAGCATGATGAAGTGTTCTGTCTGATTACGAAGACCAGTAATATCGTGGAGTATGCGAGAGATCACGTAGTCTATAGAGCGCGAGTGTCAGAGAGAGATGTGAGCGAGAGATGGTGAGATTGAGAGTAGAGGAGAGAGTATAAATGAAGAGGAGAGAGATGAGAGGAGGA
The DNA here is from genome assembly GCA_008642245.1 of Bassia scoparia. Taxonomy (NCBI): domain Eukaryota; kingdom Viridiplantae; phylum Streptophyta; class Magnoliopsida; order Caryophyllales; family Amaranthaceae; genus Bassia; species Bassia scoparia. Next base: position 16,872 of record SNQN01006840.1, read on the forward strand.
GGAGGCGCTAGAGAGAGAGAGAGAGTAAATGTATATATAGTATGCAAGATTAAATGGATTATTGATTTCAGTGTTAAATAAGAGACAGCAGAGAAAATTGAGAGTCGAGAGAGGACGAGGTATCGCGGAGATGTGTTGGTATAGGAGCCGGAGATAGAGAGTTATATATACTGAGTAAGTGAGCCTAGGGAGTCTATATATATCAGAGAGCGATAAGTAGTGATTGGGTAAACTGGCAGTAGATGGAGAGTTGTCCGCGACTTGCGACAGTTTGTAGGGGCTCCGGAAAGGATGATGTAGAGCGATTGTAGAGCTCTGAGAAGTATATCCATAACGTGCCAGAGAGGCACTCCAGGTTGGTAGTGGACTATTTGTGTGAGGGTAACGGATCATGTGTATGGTATGCAGAGCAAAAGTCGAGCATAGTGGATAAATTATTGCTACTGATAAAACTGTGGTATTGGCTCCCTCTATTTTGAGGGGTTGGTCTCCTTATGATAAATATTAACAGTTGAGATGAAGACTGGGTAGAGAGAATGGATATGCGGTATGAGGAATAGATGTCACTGGGTGCGAGAGGGAGGTGGGTAGATGGTAGAGAGTGGATGAGAGATCGATGGTAGTGGGATGGTGGAGAGGGGGAGGTTGATGAGCAGGCTGATTTATGAGAGCATTGAGGATAAGAGAGGGGGGTGTCTGGTGTCTGGTGTAGGCTCCTGGGATGTGTTGGTTGGGCTGTGGGCGTTTAAGCGCGGGATTAGTGCGGTTCGAGATAGCTAAGAAAAGCACAGAGGCGGTGGCTGAAGTGCTTCTTCGATGTTGGTGAGAGGTTGGTGACTGGGGGGTCCGTGCATATAGAGGGTGAGTTAGAGGTGCACCAGCGGATGTATGATTCTTTTTTACTCGACGAATTTAGGTGGAGTCGGCTCATAGGGGTGGTCGTTGGCTATTCATCTTCCAGCACCGTAGCATGCAGTCACAGTGAAGCAATTAACGAGGTGGAGCGCCAAGCGTAACTGGGACATACGAGGTTAGTCTTGCTTCGAGTTGAGCGGAGGAGAGCGGAGTAATGGAGATAAGGGGGTAGTGGTGGATAAGAGGAGTGAGTGTTGCGAGTAGAGAGCGTGATGATTTAGTAATACAATGTATGTGGATAATGGCGTTGTTAAGGCGCTGTGGATGGGTGGGAATGGAGATCGTATGATGGAGGGTAGTTGCGGAATATTAGGAAATATGTAGGATAGTATAGAGTTAGAGTCGAGGTGATATCATAGTAGGGCGAGTGGGTAGCGCACGAGGAGGAGGCCGTGTGCGAAAGACCTGGTGGAGGATGTGAGTAGTGGTAGCTATTACTCCTATGAACATCAGAGTTATAGGAATTCTTTAGGCTGGTAGTTGTGGACTTGTGTATGAAGCGAGCGAATATTTTCCGCATTCGTCATATTAGGCAGGTACGTGGTGTCTGTTTTAACATACGGCTTTTCACCAGTTAATATATGGAGTGCTCAGTATGAGTGGTTACTTTATCATGTGATTCAAAGATCACATAGATAGGACTGAGCAAGTAGGCTGTCATCAGGCAATGATATAAAGAGTGGGGTACGTCACGGTGGAGTTAAGAGGTACATGAAGTGTACAGGAGGGATAGTTTGTGTAAAGCCATAGTGCTTAGCTGGTTTATTGAGTTGGTTAGTTCTGTTTGATTGCTTGTTAACATTTGTTAGACCATTGGGTAGCTGCTCTGGGTTGAGTGATTTTGTAGATCTATTGTTTGAAGGTAGCTAAAGAAAACCGTTTGTTGACTAGCAGTTGATGGGGGGAGACAGCGCTACATGACGGAAGGATTTGTATTAGAAACAATTGAATAAACTGCAGTTCTATGGCAATTAGGCATATATGGTATAGTGTTACTGTAAAGTGTACAACTTTGTCAAAATTAATCTATTGGTAAGCTGATTGAATCAATGTGATCGTGTCGTCCTATATTTGGATGAACTGTCGATCAAGTTGGTTGAAGTCAACTTGTCAAATTTGAGTGATTCTCATCACTTTTCTTACCGTCTCTCCGGTTTAGGCGTTTCTCTATTTTTCTCTTTCCTATGAAGATGAACACAACAATAACTTTCAGTTTGTATTAGCTGCTTGAGAACTGTTCAGCGGGCAAGCTGCTTTTGATGATGGAGACAATTCTTGGCGTAATTCTACTTAATTCTTTGATTTGTGTTGAGGGAAATTCTTGTCACTATCTCAATTCAGGGTACATAACACGTGACAAGGTATTAATATATGGCTCTAATGCTGATGTTCGCAGTGTATATTTCTATGTGCAATTTTGTAGTTATTTTCACTGAAATTCAACCTGAATTATCGTCGGTCTTGCAGGCATGGCTGGAAGTTGTGGACTATGCAAACCTATTAAATGATATGAAGCCGCCGCCTGAAGTATTGACGTTGTTATTTAAAGAATTTATCTGATTGTAACTTCCATGTCGATGGGGTGGTTGGGGATTAATCAGTATCATCTTGTTTGAAATGCAATCAGAAGCTGGAGATTCTGAATTTCGAATGCAAATCTCATCTGGGCTCTATATCGATGCTAGTTCATATGAATGTATGATTCTAATATAGTCCATTGGTTCCTTAAAGTTGAAGTTGTCAGTAATTATGATCTACAACTGTGCAGTGAAGAGAGACTCGACTAAGGGCCACTGAGGTCACTATGAAATCAAGAACGAGCAACAGTAAACCTATCAGCCCTGCCCCGAATATAGTCGTAGTGCAGCTACAGGTGCTCTAATTTTTGTTCAAAAAAGCATCAGTTTCCAATATAATCAAGTATGCTGAAATGTTTCTTTTGATCAGTAATGATCCCTAAAGAAGATAAAATGCACGCACGCTTCTTATTCCTAGATCTCCTTAAGATCCCCGCCCAGATCACTATTCTCGCTCTCTTTTCTAGCGTATGAATTTTGTGTCTATAATTCACTGAAGAATATTTCTGTTATTCTTTTAAGGATCAGGTTCCCATGGTTTTAAAAGTTGGCATGTCTAGAAACTTCTGGAGTGACACACATGGGAAAATATATTTAATTCCATCTATTTATTGCTGATCTGTGTCTCTGCTGTGCGCAGTTTTATTTCCATGTTCATGTGCATGAGCCCTGGCTTGGTTAAACTCCCAGATTTTGTTCTTAGAGTTTTTGACACCTGTATAGTTTTATCTTGTAGCAAGGAAAAAGATTTAGAAAACTTGGTAATAGTGAGTCTGTCATATTCCAAAACAAATTTAGTTTTGATTCTATTTATGCAATGAAACAGATTTTATCGATGTTCGTCTAGGCGGAGCATTTTTTTTTGCTGCGAGATAATCTCTGATTTGACCTTGGAAGAATGGGTATACATTATGTCTTATATTAAATCCTCCCCTAATAGTACAGAGTATAAGTTGAGATGGAGAATACCATGTAACTGAGAGGCGTACTAAATTCAGTTGGTAATACAGTTGGCTCCGCAAAAAGATCAAATACTACTTTCTTACTTACTCAATATTGGTTCATCTAGCCGTCTCAATGTGCTCTCTTGCAGCAGAAACCGTTTGATTTTGTATTAGCGGCATAAGGGGAGAGGTAGACATCAAAAGTAATACATGGATTTTCTTAATGCAGTAATGACTTGCAAGTTTTCATTGATCTTGGGTGCTGCAAATAGTGAAATCCTTGGAAATACCTGATCATTTTTCCTGAAAGCGCTTGAATGGAAAGAATGCCTACATTGAATCTCATCGTATTGTGTTGTCGATTAGTAAAGTATAATTCTTCGCATTCTTTCTCATTATATTTGTTCACTTTCTATTACTTTCAACATGTATTCAATTATTTTGTATTTTTTCTATTTGTCTACTATCCTCAACGTAAAAATGTTTACTTCCACACTTTCTATTAATTTTAGGTGTAAACAGAATAAAAACTTCAACAATTGTACAACTTTCCTCATTTGGTAAATTAAAAGAGATGAAAATTACCCGGGGAGGAGATTTATAGTCCATGGTGATATATAGCCAGATGAGATAGAAGAGTTATTTTTCCTTCCTTTTATTTGGGAACCACCTCACTAATTCTACTACTAATCCACGTATAGTGTTGGACCACTTCACTAATTTCACTATCGAAGCCACTATAAGCTAAGATTTTTGCATTGAAAGAATAGTGCTAATACAAATTGTTGCATTACTCACTTCCCACCGCTTACGTGAGGATAAAATAATTGAGAGCTGTAGAGGAATGATGTCCCATTATTTACGCGTGTCTTTAAGCTCGTAAATTCTGTCCTCTTTTCCTGCTGCTTAGCATTGCATGTGGCATTTGCGGCGGTTTATAGGATTAGTTCATTTCCAGTATCTTTGGGCTTTGCTAACCCTGTGTGATTCTGTCCTTCTTTCTCATTTTAACTACTATGAAATTAAGTGTACTTTTCTATTATTATTGCATTCTTTTTAGCCTTGCTGTGCTCGTTAAACAAACATTTGGATGTGGTGTTAATTTCTCTTCATTGGGCCTTTGTTATGCTACTTACACTACTGATAAAGAAAGGTGTCCTTATAAGGTTAGATATGAATGGAAAGGAGAAGGGCTAAGGACTCCGTTTGGTGGATAGAGCGTTAAAACATTTGTGTGAGATGAAGAAGATGGGCTTGCGAGACACACGGAGCACGGGGATAATGGCGTTTTCAATTTTACTTGTTGGTAGACAAAGGGGTGTAAAACCATTTGCCTAGGAATAAAATTCCCTTGCAATCAGAAACAACTATTTTTCCCTTTCGCGAGAGAGAAAGTAAAAAACTTTCCTCCCTTTTTTGTAACCTCTTCCTTGATCTCTTTTATTTCCTATACCCTACCTACGGCTTTGTGTTTTTTTGCATACAGGAATAATTGGCAAAATTATCTCAGACATATAACTCGACACCAAGTGGCGTTTTTCTCTCTCTATGTACCCACTGAATTTACAACCATTCCACATTAATAAACCTTTTGTAAACTTAAAACCATAAAACATATATAATTTATTATTAAAAAAAGAAAACTAAAAGAATAAATAAAAAAACCACTCACCGCGGCGACTAACTTCTCAATATTCGCACCCACCACACCTACCATTCTACAACCCATCACCATCCCGCTGTTCTCAATCGCGCTTAACCTAATGGTCTAGCAAAATCGCCCCCTCACCACTCCGCCACCTTCGAGACACTTCAAGACCACCTCTCGCTTCACCTTCGCAGCGCACCATTGTCAAGCCCACCAATGATTTCAATGCACCCATAATGCTGGGTTGAATAGCAACATTAGGCGTTTTTTCGAGCAACACACAAAATAAAAGAAACAAAACATTTCAACACTTTTAAGGTGTGAATTAACTCAACTTTGTGAACGAATTTGTGAAAGATGCGAACGTAAATGCAAACAAAAATGGTTGAACAATTTGCGAATCGAATTTCTGAACGAATCAATCAAAATTGGTTCTTGGGTGTTGGTGTCGTTGGTTTATGGATTGGGATTTCGGATTGGGTTTCATTGGGATGCTGGGTCGAATTTTATAGGTTTGTGGTTCGAAGGCTCTTGCGTGGTTGTGTAATTCTAGGCCGTGAGTAGTGGTTTGGTATGGTGGTGGTATGATGGATGTCAAAAGGTTTGGCTTTTGAAGGGGGACATGGGGTAACAATTTGCCTGGGCTAGGCGTGGTGCCTGGGTTGTGAGAGTGGGGTGGGTGGTGTGTCGTTATTTTTATTTTTATTATTTTTAAAAATAAAATAACCCTAGTTAATACTTTATTTTTATTAAATTAAATCATTAAGTATAATGTGGGTAAAGGTTGTAAATCAGGGTACAATAAAGAGGAAAGACAGGTGTAAGAAAAATTCCTTTTTTTTTACTGCAATTAACAATGAAAATTGTTTTCCAGAAAACCATATTACATTGAAATGGTTTATGCCCAAAGTCAAGAGGTAGCTAAATGGTATTGCTAGTTCTACGATTGAAGGATGGCTTTTTTTTTTTTGTTTTTTTTTTTTTTTTTTTTTTTTTTTTTTTTTTTTTTTTTTCCCTTATGAAATGAAAATGTAGCATGCTTTAATGCTCGGTCGTGGGCCGCATAGCTCTCTCATTGGCTAATCTCTCTTTATATTTCACTCAGGAACTTGTTTTACCTGAAGCTTATCATTTTTTATTTTTTTGGTTTAGAGTTTGTGTCCTTAACTGCATACTGTTGTAAAGTTAATGGTTATATACAAAAATAACCATAAAGAAATAGAGATGGCTTGAAAATTGAATAGGGAAGAATGAAATATTGTTAAAACAGTAAATCAGTGCGACATGGGCATTCGCTAAACAATGAGATGATCGCATTGGGTTTAACATGTTTATGAAGCTTGTCTTCTTTGTTCTTAGATCCAGTAACTTTGCCGCCAGTCTGGGATAGACAATCGGGGCCTGGATCTCCTTGCAATCATAACCATCTCTTTTCTCATCCAAGTTGACTTTTTTAAAGTGTATATAACAAGACCCCAAGGCGGTTTAAGTTGAATTTTGGATGTGTTTCATTTTTGGGACGTGTTTTGGATAAATTTGAAGTTATGGCGTTTAATGGAAGGCTCTTGGTTGTTATATTCTGTTAAATGAGATATTTTCGTAGAATGAGTCTGGAATTTGAATTGTTATAAGGTGCTCAGTGTTAATGAAGCCTAGCACTTTCCACAGGTTTGTAGCTTGGTGATAATGGATGAGATTACAATGTTCTTGGTTCTTATGCTACACATGGTCTAGCCTTGCTAATCCTCGCATGAAAGAATGAAATTCCACACCGACCTGGCTTTATGGTAAGTTGGTTTTGTGCTTTTGTCCAAAAGCTCTCACTCTGCTACATGTTTATACTTCCCTTTCTTTAATACTTGCATCCCTTTTCATTTTGGGTAATCCTTTAATTCCTGCCATCCTTTGCAATTTTGGCCAATATTTTTCTCTCTCTATTGGATGCACAGATATATGAAAAACAGAGGAATATTTTATTTTCACCCTTGGTAAATTATTAAAGTAAATCTTCAGTCAATGCCAATCTGCGGTCTACATATTTTCCCTGTTGAATGCAGTGAAAATATATGAATGTTGTAATAGCCTAATCTACGATCGATTATGTGCTGGTAGCCTTTTCAAGATCTCTATCAAGCCCGGTCTTCCAACGTTCTCGCGTGGTGTGAGCAGGAGTGCCAGGAATCCCTTCTCCAGATGGTATTGATTGCGTCTGAAATTTGATTCTTTAAATTATCGAGACTCGTCTTGGTAAGTTGCTTATACATTGAAAGGTGTTGATTGTCTGCAGCATAGACTCTAATAGAAGTCCTTCTCAACTCTGAGGACGTTACTGGAACATGAAGAATACGCAGCAATTTACTAATTTTCTGAGTTGAGTGTTTAATGGTAACTGTAATTCCAAGTTCGTCCTAAAAAGTTACATCTACAAGTTATTGTTACCCTCTGATGTCAACCTCATTTAGGCTAGTTTTCTCTCAATATTTTATAAATGTTGTGATGTTTTTTATTAATCATCGAATTTGATCATAGTTGATACTTAAGGAACCGTAGTAGATGTAATTCCTGGAATTGATTCTAATTTTTAGCAGTTTAAATCTCAATTAAGTCAAGGGGAGCATTATGGTTCACCTGCTATGAAAAGATACTATCATAACCCTCATAAGTATTTTTAGAAAAGTATTTATTATGAAACTTATTCTTATTTCCTAATCATAATTATTTAAACACAACTACCAAATAGAAATCAAAAAATTCAAACCTTAATGATTAAAATAAAAATAACATCTTCAATTAACCCTCAATGAAACCTTTAATTTGCTCAATGTTCCAATCAATCCAATCAAAGTAATTCAAATAAGACTCAAAAATTCGAAGGATTAATACCTTACTAATCAAATCAATCTTAATGCAATATAATATTTTCTAATGCCAATTTCTAAATAACATAATTAATCCATTTTTTATCATCAATTTCTCCCACACATAAATCGAAAGGCTCAAATCTACTAATCAACACTATAATATCATAGTAATAAGAGCTTATAATAATACATAATGATAATTACTGTCCACGTTTTTTCATTACTATTAACTAAAATGTAAGTTTTCTTGAAACTTTCCAAATTCTTTTTTCCCTTTTTTCTCTAAATTCTAATAAATGTACATCCGTATTGTGTTTGCAACATATTTTATTTTATGTTTTTCACATTATTATACGTTAATTTTGGGCATTTAACATTAATATTGTTTGATAGAAATCAATCTTAGTTGTTTGGTAAGTACTTTTGAGTAAAATCCATTCAAAATTTATCAAGTAACTTACGAATTAATATATGTTGTCATTGTATATTTATATAATTATTAGAAACTCATCAATGCTAATATTTGTATTTTAAAAGAATTAATATTTATACTGAACAAAAAATTCAATCGTCAGACGGCATCGACTGCAATTAGGGCAGTAAAATATGTAGCCGAACTCACTGGAATTGTTACTACCCCGGCTCTAGAAGATATTATGTATATGTTTGAGTAATTTATGGGATATAGGTGATTACTAATTCCTAAAGACTTTTCAACTGTGTGACCAAAATTTGTATTTATACCAATGAAGTAGCACTTGTTTGGCTGCTGAGATTCGAAGGTTTGCGTTGTGGTGTAATGGACGAGCTTGCTCGAAGTCGACTCTAGCTCACTCGAAATTAATTTCAGTCGAGTCCATCTAAGCTCGGCCGACAAGCTGTGAATCAGATTCGAGGAATATTATTGTTATCCTTTTATTATCTTAATAATTACCTACGTCATACAAAGAGTATGATTATTGATAAGTTTAACAAAAATAAAAAATTCAATCAGCTAGTATTAGTTTACAGGTTCTAAATTATTATATAAATACTATAGCTTTCTGAACTCCAATATAGTTAAATAGGTATTTTGAACTTTGACTTTTCAGATTTCGAAAAGGCTCGAAGTGTCATGCTCGATGATATTCGTCCACGAGTCTAAAGCTCAAAAGATAGCCCAAAGCTAAGTTTGAACTCAAGCTACGTTAACACCGTCTAGTTTGCGCTCGTGTATTCAATAACTGTCATAACAAGAGGTTTTTTTTATTTTTTTCCTTCGAAACAACCTTTGATAAGAGCCTGATTTGGGTATTTTTAGGGTGGATAAATTATTCGGGTACTCGCTCCAATTTTTAGTAG
>SNQN01006840.1:26182-36298 GCA_008642245.1 Bassia scoparia
AAAAGACTTCTCACACAAGCGAGCGAACCAAAGAGGGAACGTATGGCTCAAAATAAAACCGTAGTTTACTTAACCACCTAACCCTAGTTAGTCATCGTACTCGACTTCTCGCACCCCCTCTTATATTTTTAACCTTCCTTTTTCTCTCTCTTCCACACTTTTCTAGAGACTTCTATATTCCAACAAGGTTCGTCTTCTATCTCGTTATCATTGTCTGTTTTTCAGTTCGTCTTCTCTTCTTTATCACATGTCTCATTTCGATTTCGCCTCTTTTTTCTAATTTTTTACTTCGTCTCTTCGATATACTGGTTGTCAATTTGGTAATTTCKCATCGCTTGATTTCCTTTTTAATTCKTYGCGTTTGGTATATTGATGTTTGGATTGTTGTTGATTAGGAGTTTGTTAATCTGWTGTCTTGTAACGTAATTTTGTTGAAACATCTTGTTTATGTGACGATTTTGAATTTTTTTYYYYTTTTTTTGCGTGATATTTGCGATTAGTTCTTCACGAAGTAATTTGGGACCTTGGAATTCTAGGAGTTTTTCTGGTCGAAAGAGTAAATTCTATATTTAAAAACATTCAATTTGTTGGTGGTTGTTTTGTGTATATATCATGGAATTATGTTGATAATAACATATGGATTCAATTTGAATGATTGAAGGTATTTGTGAAAGGAATGTTTGTTAGTTGTGAATTCTTAACTTAGCTGAATCATGGAACTCTTTTGACGTTAAAATTGACCTTTTCCAAATGTTTGGAATGATGAAGTAATGATTTTTAGTATCCACTATCCAAAATGTTTACTATCAATTGATTTTTTTTTTTTTAACAAGTTACTGCCTTTTTCTATAGATCTTGTCATAATCTGAAGGAAATTTTGGTGAAGAGTTGAATAAAAAGATGACGAAACGCATTTATCGAACCATTTATGTCGGAAACCTTCCTGGCGATATTCGCGAAAGGGAAGTGGAGGATCTCTTTTACAAGGTTAGTCTTTGTATTTTTGTTGTTGTTGTTTGTTGGCGAGATGATACATGGAAAAAATTGTCAATTTTGTTGTTCATCAGTTAAAGGTTTAAAGAATGCTCTTGAAAAAAATTTAAAATCTAAAGGTTAAAATGATATTCATAATTTGTACTGTTTTTGTGTCTTTGCAATAAAAATAACAACAATGGTATTCTTGCTGACTTGCTAGACAATCTATGCCTAATTGCCTATAATGTTAAATACAAGCATGCATGATGAAGTTTGGGAGATATGCCTTAGTATAGTTGTCAAATCTGCATTGAAGATACAATTGATTTAGATGTTATATAGAAATATATATATATATATATATATAGAGAGAGAGAGAGAGAGAGAGAGAGAGAGAGAGAGAGAGATTCTTGATGCTTCAAGTGGCAGAAATAAATTTGATAGCAACTCCAGTGGTTTAAGTTCTTAGAACTCTTACAGTGATCACCTCAGGATCTATGGTCCAGTTGGTTCTTCTTATTAGACATGTGAAGATAATATATCAGGTTGATAACAACTGATTTGTCTCCTTGCAGTTTGGCCCAATTGTTGACATTGATTTGAAAGTTCCTCCAAGGCCTCCAGGTTATGCATTTGTGGAGGTAAGGACAGTTGTGCAGCAAAAGTGGCATTGATGAAATATTGCTCTTAGAAAACTTGTATTTTCTCCCTCTTATTTTTTGGTTGGTCTCTTATGATAAATATTACAGTTTGAAGATGAACGGGATGCTGAAGATGCGGTGCATGATCGTAATGGGTACGAGTTTGATGGGCATCGTTTGCGGGTAGGTTTTTYTGTGTACCATGTTTTTGCTGCTTACCTATCTTCATCAACAGCATTTCTGATCTTCTCATGTTGTTTGTCCGGCATCTTTGCATTATTTACGTGTTTGTTACTGAATTTTAGGTGGAGTTCGCTCATGGTGGTCGTGGCTATTCATCTTCAGACCGTTACAGCAGTCACAGTGGAAGCAATTATCGAGGTGGAGCGCCCAAGCGTACTGACTATAGAGGTTAGTCTTGCTTCTTCAATAACATTATAATTGTTGTTTCTTTGCTTAGAGAAATTCTTACATAGCTGTTCCTGCAGTTTTAGTGACTGGACTGCCATCATCTGCATCCTGGCAAGACCTGAAGGTTAGTAGTAATTACTCCCTGAAATCAGGAGTGTTTAAGAATTYATTTAGCTTGGGTAGTTTGTGACTTGTGTATGATAGCGCATATTTCCCATTCTCATATGGAGCAGTACTTTCTTGTAACTTGTTCATATTACTTGATGATGCTTGATTTGGTTTCTTATCATTTTCAGGATCACATGAGCAGAGCTGTGGAGAAGTTTCTTTCTCAATGTATTCAAGGATCGTGGTACGCGTGGGTAAGTTTACTACAAAGTATTTTTTAAAGCACTGTGCTTCTGGGTTTATGAGTTGTTTGTGTCTGTTAGTGATTGCTTGTTTAACATTCTTGGTTAGACATTGGGGCGCTTGTGAGTGGATTTGTCCTTTGTGAAAGTGTTTAAAGAAAACGTTTTATAACTACATGATTGCAAGATGATGTATGAAACAGATTGACTTAAATGGCATGTTTTTTGGGAAAATTAAGTGGAATAGGGTTAATAGGGGTACTGTAAAGTTTGTAAGCCTTTTTCAATTTGGAATAATGGTAGCTTGATGTGAATCATGTGATCGTGTCGTCTATATCTTGGATGAGATGTCGATTCAAGTGGTTGAAGTCAACTTGTCAAATTTGAGTGATTCTCCATGAACTTTTACTACCGTCTCTCCGGTTTAGGCGTTTTCCTTATTTTTCTCTTTCCATGGAAGATGGAACACAACAATAAACTTTCATTTGTATTAGCTGCTGAGACTGTCAGCGGGCAAGCTAGCTTTTGATGTGGATTGACAGTTTCTGGGTAATTCTACTTAATTCTTTGATTTGTGTTGGAGTGGAATTCTTGTGCACTATGCTCAATTCAGGGTACATAAGCACTGTGACAAGGTATAATATAGTGTTGCTAACTAATGCTGATGTTCTGCATGTATAATTGTCTACTTGCATTTTTTTGTAGTTAATTTTCACCTGAAATTCAACCTGAATTATCGTCGGTCTTGCAGGCATGGCTGGAGTTGTGGACTATGCAAACCTATTAATGATATGAACCGCCGTGTAGTATTGCTTTGTTATTTAAGAATTTAATTGATTGTAACTTCATGTGCGTGGGATTTGAAATCAGTATATCTTGTTTGAAATGCAGATCAGAAGCTGGATGATTCTGAATTTCGAATGCAATCTCTCTGGGCTCTATCATCGAGTAGGTCATATGAATGTATGATTCTAATTAGTGCCATTTGGTTTCCTTAAAGTTTGAAGTTTCAGTAATTATGATCTACATGCTGTGCAGGTGAAGAGTAACTCGAGTAGGCCCTGAGTCATATGAAATCAAGAAGCAGCAAGCAGAAACTATCAGCCCTGCCCGAATTATAGGTCGTAGTCGCAGCTTAAACAGGTGCTGCTAATTTTTGTTCAAAAAGCTATAGTTTCCATGATAATCAAGTATGCTGAACTGGTTTCTTTTGATGCAGTATTCCCTAAGAAGATAATGCACGCCGTTCTTAATTCTAAGATCTCCCTTCAAGATCCCGCGCTCCAGATTCACTTTCTCGCTCTCTTTTCTGTATGGAATTTTGTGTTCTATAACTTCACTTGGAAGATATTTCTGTTATTCTTTAGATCAGTCCGCATGGTTTAAAGTTTGGATGTCTAGAAACTTCTGGAGTGACACATGGGAAAATATATTTATTCCATCTATTTATGTGCTGATCTTGTCTTGCTTTTGTCGCAGTCTTATTCATGTTCATTGCATGAAGCCCTGCTTGGTTAAACCCAGATTTTGTTCTTAGTATTTTTGACACCTGATAGTTTTATTCTTTTGTTAGGCAATGGAAGATTTAGAACTTGGGTATAGTAGTTCTGGTCATGATTCCAAAACAAATTTAGGTTTTTGATTCTATTTAAGCAATGAAGACAGATTTTTATCGATGTTGACTCTAGGGGAGATTTTTTTTGGCTCGAGAATAATCTCTGCATTTGACTTGAAGAATGGTACATTGTCTATTTAATCCTTCCCCTAAGTCAGAGTATAGTGAATGGAGAATACCATAACTGAGGCGTACTATTCAGTTGGTAAATACAGTTGGCTCCGCAAAAGATCAAATACTTACTTTCTTACTTAACTCAATTTGGTTCATCTTAGCCGTCTCAAATTGGGCTCTTTTGCAGCAGAAACGTTTTGGATTTTTGGTATTAGCCAGAGGTGAGAGTAGCATCAAAGAGTACACATGTATTTCTTAAGTGCAGTAATGCAAGTTTTCATTGATCTTGGGTGCTGCAAAGTGAATCCCTTGGAAATATCTGGATCATTTTTCTTCTGAATAGCGCTTGACGGAAGAGAATGCAATCATTGAGATCTCATCGTATTGTGTTTCATTTAGTTATAATTCTCGCACTCTCATGTATTTTGTTCACTTTCAGTATTACTTCATTTATTTACAATTTATTTTTTGTATTTTTTCTTCTATTTTTACTACTCCCTCAACCGTAAAAACTTGCCACACTTTCTATATTTAGGTGTAACAAAAAACTTGCAACAATTGTACAACTTTCCTCATTTGGTAAATTAATAAGGACAAAATTACCATATTTTTGTCCTTTTATTGCCATATTATTTTCCTCCTTTTATTTTTGGGACCACCTCACTAATTCACTACCTAATCCACTTATATTTTTGGGACCACTTCACTAATTCACTACCGAATCCACTATTAACTTGTTTTGCATTGAGAATAGTGCTAATACAATTGTTGCATTTATTCCGTTACGGAGGGAGTAAATAATTTGAGACTGTAGAGGAATGATTGTCCATTAAGTGTTTACCCTGTATCTTTAGCCGTAAATTCTGTCCTCTGTTTGCCTGCTGCTTAGCATTTGCATGTGGGCATTTCTCGGGGTTTATTRGGATTATGTTCATCTATTGGGCTTTGCTACCCTGTGTGATTCTGTTCCTTCTTTCTCATTTTAACACTTTGAATTAGTTGATACTTTTCTATTATTGCATTCTTTTTAGCTGGCTGGTGCTGTTACATTTGGATTGTGGTGGTTAATTCTCTTCATTGGGCCTTTTTTTTATTGCTACTACTTGAAAAGAAAGGGTAGTCCTATGTGTTGGTTGGAGGAGAGGGCTAAGGCTCCGTTTGGTGGATAGAGCGTAAAACATTTTGCATGAAAAGTGTTTTTCCCCGTTTTTCAATTTTACGTTGTTTGGTAGACAAAGGGGTGTAAAACCATTTTCCATGGGAGTAAAATTTCCCTTGCAATCATGAAAAACTATTTTCCTTTCAAAATGAAAGGAAAACTATTTTTCCTCCCTTTTTTTGTACACTCCTTCCTTGGATCTCTTTTATTTTCCCTATATTCCACTACTCTTTGTGTTTTTCTACAGGAATTTTGCAAATTCTACAATATACCCTCGCGTTTTTTTCTCTCTCTATTGTACCCCTGAATTTTACAACCATTCCACATTATAACCTTTGTGGTTAAACTTAACCACATATGATTAAGTTTATTATTTAAAAAAAAACTAAAGAATTAAAAAAAAAACCACTCACCCCTCCCCTCCTCCAATATTCGCACCACCACCACCATCTACAACCCATCACCATCCCGCTGTCCAATCGACGCTACCATGGTCTAGCAGAATCGCCCCCCCTCACCACTCGCCACCTTCGAACACCTTCAAACACCTCTCGCCACCTTCGCAGCCACCATTGTCAACCACCATGATTTCAATTGCACCCAAATCTGGGTTTGAATAGCAGCAATTAGGCGTTTTTTCGAGCAACACAACAACAATTAAAGCAAAACAAGAACAATTCRAACTTTTAAGGTTGTGATTTTAACCCAGACTTTGTGAACGAATTTGTGAAAGATTGCGAACGAAATTGCAAACAAAAATGTGWACAAATTTGCGATCGAATTTCTGAACGAATTCAATCAAAAYTGGGGGTTCTYGGTGTTGGTGTCGTGGGTTATTGATTGGGATTCGATTGGGTTTCATTGGGATCTGGTGGTGGTGCGAATTGGTTATGGTTTGTGCGGTTCGAAGGCTCTGCGTGGTTGGTGTAATCTAGGCGTGAGTAGGTGGTTGGTTGGGTGGTGGTAGATGGGATGTCAAAAGGTTTGGCTTTTGAAGGGGGACATGGGGTAACAATTTGCTGGCAGGTCGTGGTGCTGGGGTTTGTGAGAGTGGGGTGGGTGGGTGGTTGTCGTTATTTTTATTTTTATTTATTTTTAAAATAAAATAACCCTAGTTTACTTTATTTTTATTAAATAAAATCATTAAGTTATATCATGTGGAAAGTTGTAAATTCAGGGGTACAATAAAGAGGAAAGACAGGTGTAAGAAAAATTCCTTTTTTTTTACTGCAATTAACAATGAAAATTGTTTTCCAGAAAACCATATTACATTGAAATGGTTTATGCCCAAAGTCAAGAGGTAGCTAAATGGTATTGCTAGTTCTACGATTGAAGGATGGCTTTTTTTTTTTTGTTTTTTTTTTTTTTTTTTTTTTTTTTTTTTTTTTTTTTTTTTCCCTGAATGAAATGATAGCCATGCTTTAATGGCTCGGTCGTGGCGCATAAAGGTCTCCTCATTGGTAATCTCTACTTATATGTCTAACAGGAACTTGTTTTACTGTGGCTTACATTTTTATTTTTTTGTGGTATTAGAGTTGTGGTCCTTAACTGCATGACATGTTGTAAGTTAATGGTTATATAAAAAATTACCATATAAGAAATAGAGATGGCCCTTGAAATGAATAGGGAAGTGAAATTTGTTTAAAACATGTAAATCAGTGCGCATGGGCATTGGCTTAAAATTGAGATGATGCTGAGTTGGTTAACATTTTATGAAGCTTGTCTTCTTTGTTTTAGATCAGTATTTTGCGCCAGTTGGGAAGACAATCAGGGGCTGTGATTCCTTGCGAATCATAACATCTCTTTTCTCATCCAAGTTGACTTTTTTAAAGTGTATATAACAAGACTCCAGGCTGGTTAAGTTGATTTGGTATGTGTTTCATTTTTTGGGCAGCGTGTTTGGATAAAGTTTTGAAGTATGGCGTTTATGGAGAGGCTCTTGGTTGTATAGTTCTGTAAATGGATATTTCGTAGATGAGCTGGATTTTAGAATTGTTAAATGCTTCATGTGTAATGTGAAGCTAGCACTTTCCACAGGTTGTGTAGCTTGGTGATAATGGATGGTAGATAAATGGTCTTGTGTTTTAAAGGCTACGAACATGGTTGAGCCTTGCTAATCCTCGCGTGAATAATGAGATTCAACCGACGTGGCTATATGGTAAGTGAGATTTTGTTGCTTTAGTCCAATAGCTCTCACTCTGCGGACATTGTGTTATACTTCCTATTCTTAATACTTGCATCCTTGTTCAATTTTGGTAATCTTTATCGCTGCCATCCTTGCATCCTTTGGCCAATTTTTTCTCTCTCTTATTGGATGACAGAGTTATAAATAACAGAGGAATATTTTTTTTCCCCTTGTAAATATATTAAATGTAAATTCTTTTCAGTCAATGCCAATCTGGGTCTAATATTTTCCCTGTTGAATGCAGTGAATAATAATATGTTGTAATAAGCCTAATCTACTCGACCTTATGTGCTGGTAGCGCTTTAATCTCTATCAAGCTCCGGTCTCCAACGTTCTCGCGTGAGTGTGAGCAGGAGTGCCAGGAATCCCTTCTCCAGATGGTATTGATTGCGTCTGAAATTTGATTCTTTAAATTATCGAGACTCGTCTTGGTAAGTTGCTTATACATTGAAAGGTGTTGATTGTCTGCAGCATAGACTCTAATAGAAGTCCTTCTCAACTCTGAGGACGTTACTGGAACATGAAGAATACGCAGCAATTTACTAATTTTCTGAGTTGAGTGTTTAATGGTAACTGTAATTCCAAGTTCGTCCTAAAAAGTTACATCTACAAGTTATTGTTACCCTCTGATGTCAACCTCATTTAGGCTAGTTTTCTCTCAATATTTTATAAATGTTGTGATGTTTTTTATTAATCATCGAATTTGATCATAGTTGATACTTAAGGAACCGTAGTAGATGTAATTCCTGGAATTGATTCTAATTTTTAGCAGTTTAAATCTCAATTAAGTCAAGGGGAGCATTATGGTTCACCTGCTATGAAAAGATACTATCATAACCCTCATAAGTATTTTTAGAAAAGTATTTATTATGAAACTTATTCTTATTTCCTAATCATAATTATTTAAACACAACTACCAAATAGAAATCAAAAAATTCAAACCTTAATGATTAAAATAAAAATAACATCTTCAATTAACCCTCAATGAAACCTTTAATTTGCTCAATGTTCCAATCAATCCAATCAAAGTAATTCAAATAAGACTCAAAAATTCGAAGGATTAATACCTTACTAATCAAATCAATCTTAATGCAATATAATATTTTCTAATGCCAATTTCTAAATAACATAATTAATCCATTTTTTATCATCAATTTCTCCCACACATAAATCGAAAGGCTCAAATCTACTAATCAACACTATAATATCATAGTAATAAGAGCTTATAATAATACATAATGATAATTACTGTCCACGTTTTTTCATTACTATTAACTAAAATGTAAGTTTTCTTGAAACTTTCCAAATTCTTTTTTCCCTTTTTTCTCTAAATTCTAATAAATGTACATCCGTATTGTGTTTGCAACATATTTTATTTTATGTTTTTCACATTATTATACGTTAATTTTGGGCATTTAACATTAATATTGTTTGATAGAAATCAATCTTAGTTGTTTGGTAAGTACTTTTGAGTAAAATCCATTCAAAATTTATCAAGTAACTTACGAATTAATATTTGTTTGTCATTGTGTTTATTTTATATAATTTATATAGAATCTCATCAATCTAATTTGTATTTTTAAGAATTAATATTTAGTAATGAACWAAAAAATTCATCGCACGCATCGCGTGCAGATTAGGCTAGTATAATATGTAGCAACTCACTGGATTGGTTACTCCCCGGCTCTTAKAAGATTATTTATTTGATATTGTGGTTAGTAATTTTATGGGGATATARGTGATTCTACCCTAAAGATCTTTTCAACTGTGTGGTACCAAAATTGTTATTATACCAAGTAGTCACTTGTTTTTGGCTCTGGAGGAATGGTTTGCGTTAGGGGTGTTAATGAGCCGAGCTTGCTCGAGTTCGACTCTAGCTCAGCTCGAAATTAGTTTCAGTCGAGTCTCATCTAAGCTCGGCTCGAAAGCTCGTGAACAGACTCGAAATATTATTTTATCCTTTTATTTAGCTTAATAATTACTCGTATAAAATTAGTAGTGTATTATTGATAAGTTTAACAAAAAATAGAAAATTCATAGCTAGTAATTATTATATGTTCTTAGAAGTTATTATATTACTATAGTTTTCGAACTCCAATATAGTTTTAATGTATTTTGAACTTGACTTTTAAGGTTCGAAAAGGCTCGAGGTTCGATTCGAGCTCGAGGATATTCGTCACGAGTCTAGCTCAAAATACCCAAAGCTAAGTTTGACTCGGCTCGTTAACACCTCTAGTTTGCGCTCGTTATTCAAAACTGGTCATACAAGAGTTTTTTTTTTTCCTTCGGAAACAACCTTTATAAGCTTGATGGTTATTTTTAGGGTTGGACAAGATCGGGTACTCGGTCATTTTAGGTGGAACCGGAATCGATCGGTTCCTGATAATTGGAACCGGTACCGGAACCAGTTGGACCGATTTCAAAATTTTTGGAACCGGAACCGATGGGAACCGGTTACCCGGTTAGATTTTTTAAAAAATAAAAGTAAGTAAAACGCAAAGATTATCCTAGCTAATTTCATACTTGTACATGTGTATTTGGCCACAAAAACAMAATGCTTTATACAATAGTATTTCAAGTTTCTATAGTTTATTTAATTTGGGATTTTTTACCTTAACAAATGTATTTTAATAAACTCAAAAGTCATAACCAGTTACTTGGTACTG
>SNQN01006841.1:0-2500 GCA_008642245.1 Bassia scoparia
GTTTTTTGCATCTATTTCCCATTCTAATTAACCTTTATCCTCTTTTGATAAACTGAGGACAAGGTTAATCTTCTAGAAATATTGCGATCATATATCTATTATCTGGATTTACCTAAGAATTTGGAATTTTATTTATTTTGAAATCATTTTAGAAACTTTTAAAAATCATAGAAAATCAAAAAAATCAGAAAAAAACATTAAAACAAAATGTTCCAATCAGTAAAAAAGAGAATAACAAAAAATATTCTAAAAATCCTAAAATAAAAAAAAGGCCTAAAAGAATCAATCAAATAAATAAAAAAAATACTTCCGCCTATTATAGCTTTTAGTGTATGATTTCAAACTCAACTTTAATGAACTCTGCCAAATGGATGTGGTTTATGGATTTATCACAACTTTCGGAATAAAATCTATTTCAAATTTCATACTTTTCCTTTCGTTATCATTTGTGGCGAGACACTTTTGTGTGTATAGAAGCCCCCACTTTGGATAAGTTGGAGTGAAGCTTGTTCTAGTAATCGAAAGTTAAATAATTCATTCGGACGGAGATAGCTCAAAAAACTTTCTCGATCCTAGATTACCCTTTTCCCTATACCAACAAACAAAGGTTAGTTTTACCTGTACGCGCCGCATCGTTATGTTCTCAAGAGCGCTTGATCCTTGTGCCGATTCTTCTCCCTTACGGCTGCCTTGACTTTTCAGGAACAACATACGAGTTGAAAATGATAGTCCTAAATCAGATAAAAACTATCATTGAAATTTGTCATATGTCTATTTTAATGCCGAGAGATTTGAAATGATAGTTCATATTCCAGGATTAAGACTCTCTTGAAAACGGCATAGGTTTGTTTAATGCCTAGTGAACTTGAAAACACATTGTTCCTAAACTCATGATTAAGACTCTCTATTGAAAATGTCATAGTTTGTTTTAATGCCTAGTAAACTTGAAAACATAGCCAACTCATGATTAAGGACTATCTTGAAAACGAATAGTTTGTTTTAATCCTAGAGAACTTCAAAACGATAGCGCAAGTCGAGATTAAGACTACTTGAAAATGGCATGTCTTTTTATGCTGAGAGACTTTAAAATGAATCTTAAGTCAGCATCTTGAAAATGCATAGGTCTGTTTAATGTTAAACTTGAAAATGATACTATTAATCAGGATTAAGGATTCTGAAAATGGCAATAGTTTGTTTTAAGCTGAAGACATGAAATGTAATCCTAAGTCAGATTAAGACTAACTTGAAAACGCATAGGTCTGTTTCTATTGCCTGAGAGAGACTTGAAAATATAGCAAATTCAGATTAAGGCCTATCTTAAAAAAACATAGTTTGTTTTAATGTCAAAAAGAGACTTTAAGCTTGTAACTGTGCCTCGAAATTGAGAAGTGCTTTAAAGGCACATAAGTAGTTTATGTCCCTAGTCACGAAGAATCGTGTATGGTCTAGTTCGACGCCCCACATCTGTACAAGTCTAGTTTAGGACGGAAAGATGTATGCTGTAACATATGTAACATCGTGTACGTCTGGTTTAGACATGAAAGACGATACTAAAGTCTAATCCTAGTACTAAGGTGTAAATTGAAGGATCTAGGTTGAAGAGACCTAATAAGTTTCTTGTAACTATGAAAGTGATTGGAGTAGGAGTCTAGAACTGAATTTGACATTGATATGATGGGTTAATGACTTTGACTTGAAAAACCTGTCCATAGTGAGTTTCAGATTTTACCTGGCAATAATAGAGCCTAAGGAGGACGAGGAAGACCCAATTAGAATACGGATGTTTTGATTTAGATCATGATGACGAAAAGACCCCTCAGCAAGATTTTGGAGACAAGTTTGATGGTAGATGTCATTTTTTTTAGTTTCCCAAAGATATGCACAACCTTAAAATTAGTAGCTTTACTTTCTTGAAATTGAGTCAACAAGTTTCCTTGAATGGCCAAAGGATAGGCTACGGTTTGAGAAATACGAAAGTCAAATTTTTTACTAAGCGTCAAGATGTGGCTAGATGTGAGTTACAATTGATGCGGGTTCATAACATGAATCTATTGTCGGATCTAGACTGAGAATACCGAACCACTTTTTGATGTAAACCTCGTTTTATTTTTCATTATTGGGTCAGACCTCGAGTGAGGCTACCTACGGTACCTTACGAATCAGACCAATTGAGTTCATTAGGTCGTATGGTGAAAGTGTATGACAATGTTCATTGGAGAGACTTATTTGTATTGTAATGGGGCAAAGTCTTGGGTTGAGGGTTTGAATTTACTTCGATTTTTGTTTGGAATTTGATTTAGGCTCTTGAACTTGAATTTTGATTTCATTTGATTTTGAAGAGTTGAATTTTGCATCTTTGAAACTGAGCTTCATGTGTTTTTGAATGGCATTTGATGTCTAGTAAGAAAGAAAGGGTGTGCAATGGATGTTGATTTTTGTTAAGTCAATAGAGGGAAGATTTATTTTGGGAGCTATGGAAAGAGGGCCTCCTCAACATGTC
>SNQN01006841.1:7500-36297 GCA_008642245.1 Bassia scoparia
GGTGATTCATGTGCTTCTTGATTGCGATAGTTTTTTTGTAGGTGAATCTGTGCTGCAATTAGAGTTGCAAGTGAACTTATGAAACAAGAAGTGATGTGTCTTGTTTTGCATGTAATTATTGAATTGTAGGTTGTATCTACAAGTTTGTTTTTGTGTGATTGAACACCCAGTTTATAGAGCATTCATAAAATAGGTTTCCCATTTTCTATCAATCAGAAATGTTCTGAATTTCCTATATTACACTTTAGCTTCAATTTAGCTTCATTATGTCTGCAATTCCTTATCTAATTGCATTATGCAATGTCACAACAATATGGCAGATTATTGCAAACGCTTCCCCAACAATAATTGCTACTAAAATGACATTTAATGAAATGAACACACACAAATAATAATTCCCAAATTTGTTTGCAATAAGCAGTAACCCAAATAGTTGTAGGTAGCAAAAGACAATCAGTTTGCGTAGTGTATTGTACATTATGAACTGAAAATTAATTGCAACTACACCTCAGACCAAAATACCCTGAATTTGGGTTACTGAAAATAATTGCAACTTACCTTCAGACCTAGAAAGAAAAACGCAAAAAAAAAAAGAAGAAGAGCATACCTATATCGATTTCCAACAGAATTTGAAGCTTGGTTTTGAAAACATGACGAGAGCAAATAAGGAGCGCTAGGTGTTGACGTGGATGAAGTTAATTGCATGAACGAAACAGAAGGGGGTATTGATCATTTAAGGGAAATTGAAGATTCAAAGGGCTTAATAGACTTTTCACGCAACAATTAACCATCATTAACCAAAGTAAAGCTTAAATAGTAGAAGATAATTTCAATGAAGGGTGAAATTGAGAACAAGTGAGAAGGTTAATAATTTATGGAGTACAGCTTGAATCTGACAAGGAACTCAGGGATATAAGTGAGATTCGCCTATAATATAGATAATAATAATAATATAACTTAATAAACAATAATAATAACAAATATAAGAGAATATAAGAATAATAATAAGAATAATTAAAAGAAAATAATAAGAATTAGTAATAGTAATAGTAAAGTAATATAATGTAATAGAATGTAAATATATGAAAGTAATAGTAAGTAATATAATTATAATATAATAAGTAATAGTAATAGTAATGTATAGTAATAGTAATATAATAGTACAGTAACTTATAATAGTAATATAAAGTAAATAGAATAGTAATTAGTAAATAGTAATAGTCATTATTAATAGTAATAGTAGTAATAAATAGTAATGCCATAGTAATAGTAATATAATAGTAATAGTAATAGTAATAGTAATAGTATAGTATAGTATAGTAAAGTATAATAATAATTAATAATAATTAAAATAATAACACTAACAACAACAAAAGAATATTACACTTGTTACCAGACCATACATGGCCATTAGTTGACACCATTGTTTTCGGGCGTTTTGATAACCTATAATGCACGTTGCATCCCCTCTATAGACAACACCCCTAACGCACTCACATATGCGATTGCCTAGCCCACAGTTCAAATCGACGTAGACGTCGCCGTTGATGTTCACATCCTAACAATGAGCAAGGTTTAATCTATTTTTACTTGTGATTGAAAATTGAATTTTTTTTTATAAAAAAGAAAAAATCATTTCATTGTACTTCTTAACACCCGCATATTTAATTTTCCATAATCTTTTGAATTTGTAAATTTATTTATATGATCAAAGTTTCCATTTTTAACCTTGCCTAAAATTGTACATCACTTTGATGTATTGCGTTGTTTTTTTGTTTTTTGGGAATTACTAATAGAAAGAACTTGTGACGGACTAATATATAATCTCCCGTGGAGTTTCCATGGCACCTCAATGGGCAGTATCTCTTCCAGCTAGAAGCTTTTCCATTCCGAAGGCACTTTGAATTATATGACGACTTAATTTTTTTGGTGTTTGATTTATATAGGGTTAATTGGGGAATATTTTCTATGGATTATTTTATGTTAGTTTGTATTATTTCTTAAGTATGGGCCTGATTTTAGAATTGTAATTTAATAGGAGACATCATTTCTCCCCTTCACTATTATAATAGAGATCAATAATATAAGAACCTCTTATAGAGTCAACACATTTTTTTAGTTGATTAAATTTAACTTGAATCCATTTATAAAAAAATTATTATAAGCTCTTCTTTTTTTAGACATTGAAATGTATAATTAGATTAAAAAAACTCCATAATGTATTTTTGGATAGAAAAAGACACTCCTATTTAAAACATAATAATCAACACCAAATATATTTAGACATGAATATATGTTTAATTTTTACATATAAACTATCACATAGACCAATTATTGAATGTCTTAACTTATACCCTATATATATAACCAGTTAGCTAGACTTATTATTTTAAGAATAAAAACCGTTTGTTTTTGCTAACCTTCATTTCCTCTCCTTAAATTTATCTCACCTTTCACAAATCATATGACCAGCTAATCGAATAAACTGATGAACCAATATATATACATTAGTTCAAATACATAAATAATAAAACATAAACATCTTTATGTGTTCAACCATGAAGAGCTTTGCTTATCCTTTCCCCTCACCCTACTAATTCTCGCTTTCCTCGACTGAGCCCTCCCACGACTAAATCCGATCGAAAATTTCTTCCATAATTTGAAACATTCGAAGCACTTTTTGGGCACACTGAGGCCTAGAGTTTTTAGTAAACATCAAATGTACGTCCAAGAAGTCAGAGCTCCCACTATCTTGGGACCCAAAACTTTGAGAATTCGCAAAGGGGTGGCCGCGAAAAGATATGAGGATTGTTGTAAGATTGGAACATCAGTCCCAGAGGGCAAGTTTGATGAATGGGGAGACACGATCTTTTGGGGAGCGGATCGGACCTGGAAACCGAAGGATGCCATAGAGGATTGGCTGGCGAGGAAAGAAATTACTATAACTACGGATTAACACTTGTGCTGAGGACAAAAAGTTGCGGCATATACCCAAATTGTTCGAATGTAACCAACTGTTGGTGCTAAGGTGTTGAAAATGTGATATGTTAATATCCTGAAACAAACCACCTGGAATGCTTTTGTGACGACCCTTTTAATTTTAATTTGAGGATACATTATACAATCGGTCGTACCACATTTTGTAAATCTTCTAGCTATACTTTATAGTAGAGTCATCTAGCTAGCTAAGCCTGAAGAAGATATATAAAAATAAAATATTGAAATATACAGGTTATTTTTATAAATATACATATGATATTACTCCTTTCGTTTCAAATAATATTTCAGACTAGCTTTGTTTAGGGTAAAATAAATCATTAATAAAGAAGTCATACAACATGTTTAAAGATAATCGATATGTTAAATAGAAAAAAAAGGAATAAATAAAAACTTGTTCATAAAAAACTAAAATCGCCAATATCCTCACACCTTATGATATTCATAGAAATTATCACATATACCCTTTACTTTTAGCTTTTTTCCAAATTTACAGACTTTTTTGCGACTTTCCAAAAATGCCCTGAACGCTAATAGGCAAAAATCAATTATGAAGTTTAAAATTGTAACAGAGTATGTTTCCATCATATATATCTTTTCTTTTTTCTTCTAATACGAATCATGATGCCCTTCTCTGGATTTGTCTTCCACTCTTTCTTCCTCCACTACACCACCACTGGTTGGTGGTTGTTGGATGCCAGCTCATGCACCATGTCGCCCCACGCACATCCAACCCTTCACACAAAGAAACACCATTACAGCTACACCACCAGCGAATTTCATCCTAAAACAACCATTTCACTCCAATCCAATTCGGCAACACCACCCATTCCCCATCACTACCACACAGTTCGCCCACCGCCCACCACCAAATTACCCTCCCCACCATAGCCATCACTAACCACCCAGTTCTCCCACACCACCACTAAATCGCCAACCACCTAGTTCTCCCACACCACCACTCAATTCGCCACCACCCCAATTCGCACACATCACCAATTTTTCCCACCACCACCTATTTTACCCCAATATTTCCCCCACACCTTAATTCCCTTTGAGAACAAAGAAAAAAGATGTTGATCGAGATATTTTGATCCAAGCACTGAAGTAGACAACTAGATTGAAAAATTGTTTTCATTGAAGAATTTCATCTCATTTCAGAACCTTATAACTCTTGTATTCTGAGATTTAAACTTAACAAGTGCTATGAATGTAATGACACATGGAGAGAAGAAGAAGAATTGAACGCTATTTAGTGAGGTTTAAATAGGACTATCATTTATATTTACTCCGTTATCCTCCAATCCTCCGTTAAATTTTTAGCCATAACTCTATTTTTGCCCCTTTTCGACTTCGATGGCAGTTTTAAACGATGAAAAAAAGCATGTATATTTCGAAAAAACGGCCAAAACAATATAAGATTGACGGGCCAAAACAAATAGAGATTGCGTGCCAAAAGCATTGTATGTAAAATCTATAATCATGATATTGTGCCAAGACTATCAAAATAAAATATCAAAGTTAGCAAAAAGACGGTAAGGAAGTGGCAAAGAGAAATTACCATAACAAGAAAATAGAGTTAGCTGACCGTCAAAAATAAATCAAAATATCGTAAAAAGCCAGGAGTAGTTGTAAAATTTACCGACCTAACGTGATACAGTGTCTAACTAAGCAAACTTCTTACTTTTCCAAACAACTATAACAACTCTCGACAGAGTTGGCAATGGATTGGCACTGCAACACTGTGAACTAACAAGCGTGCAGCGAGGGATGGTGGCGGTAGGTTTGCGAGGCATGGCACGTGAGTAATCTTCAATCCGAAAATTAAACCAACAATCTAAATGATATTTAAATTCAAATAGAAGAAAAAAAATTTACTAGTAGAAAAAAAGCTCATTTAATCTTAATTAGGCCCATATGTTGCATTTTCAACTGCAGCTATGACCCACAACAATGGCATAGTAGTTGTAACCGAAATATAATGGTTACTATATGTGCGGTATGAACCAAAATCGCAGCCTATAGTGACTATTTGTCGTTTTTTGCCATTAACCGCAACGTACTAAAGTACCCATTATATTTGCAGTATGGCCAAAAATCCAGCATATAATCTTTTTTTAAAAAATGTTTTCATATATATAATAATAATATTATATATATGTATGTATGTATATAATAATAAAATAACAATAATAATATAATAATAATATAATAATAATAATATAATAATAATAATTAATAATAATAAAAAATAATGATAATAATAATACGAATGATCAAAATAATAACCAGCATATATACATTCAATATCGAGCAAAAAATTTAATATATACAAAAAAACTTCTCAATTAATAATAAGTTCAATTCAATTATAGTTTCCAAATATCAATAATAATGGTCAAAGTTTCCTTGTGTGAAAATTATATATATCTATATTATATATATATATATTATATAATATCTAATATATATATTATATTATAATATATAATATTATATATATAAAATATATATATATATATATGATATATATTATATATATATCCTAACAATAGTAAAAGAAAGATGTAGTTTACGTTCAATATGAACAGAATGTTCGGACCATTTACCCTTGTGATCTCTAAATTTACAGCCATCCATTGCCTTCATTTTTCCTCTTTCTTATCCTTTCAGCTCATCCTTCATTCCTCTAAACCAAACTACTGCTCCATGTTCCCTTATTTTCTCTCCACTTTTCTTCGTGAGTCACCGGCTGAAGATAAGTGTTTTTGAGATGACACCCCGTTCATTGGCAACGCATGGACCCTGGATGCGAGAAGGTTTCCACTGGCTACACACCGTTCATCGCAATCGCATGCGACCCATGGGTGCGAGAAGGGTTTCCACTGCTGTTATTGTGGTTGGGTTCATCTTGGGTGTACTTAATTAAATTTGATTTTAGTGTTGGTGTGATTTAGTGTTTTTGTTATGTTTTTTGTTTAATTGGTGATATTTGAGTGTGGGTCTTGCTTATTTAACTGATTTTGTTGTCTTTTTTCCCCTTTTTATTTTTGTGTGTTCTTTTGAATGGTGTTTGAAAGTGTTAGCTAGCTGATTCTCGTAGATAAACCATATATTCTTAATCAAACTCGAAATACTGATTTGCAGTTAGTGAAGTAAAGTTTCGTTGATTTCTTTATTAAATTAAGAGTTTTCGGAATGGGTTGACTAGAAGTTGAAAACTATTTAGGGCTTTTCGGATGGTTGGGTTTTTCGTTTTTTCAGGTTTTGTATGAAGGATAATATCATTAGAAGTTGAGTCTGCTACAAAAGATGAAGTGGACGCGATGGGATGTTGTCGTTGCAATAGTGTCGAAGTTTCAGTCATGTATGTTTTTGTTGCTAATATAGACGCCCTCCTATTCGCTTCTCTCTCCTCCTTCCTCCCGCCACCCAGTTTCTCTCTTCTGTTATGTATCATCAACCTCTCATCTGCTTTAATATTTAATCGTGCAATCCATTAATCAACTAAAATTCGCACTATTAGATTTAAATTTTATATATGTGCTTCTTTTATTGCTCCTGTTTTGTTTAATTAATTAAGGATTGAATTTTTGTATTGTATAACCTCATTCAGCTTTATTCTGGCTTCATGAAACTTTAATTTTTACTTAATTTTTCAAATTTTAGTAAAAAGGCACAGAAATATAGGTAATGCTTTTTCTTTGTTGCAAGTTTACTGGGAAAAGGTAGTGCCTTGAATTTGTTTTTTTCTGTTTGTAAAAGAAATTTGAGTGCTTTTTTGGTGGTTCTGCCATACTCAGTTTTCGAATTCTGTCTTTAATAGATCTGATTAGTTAAACAGTGATCAAGACTTGAATGTTCGTAATGTTCATCGGATTTAGGTTATTTGCATTTTGATTTCTTTCTTTTTGATTCTATGAAAAGAGATGATTCAGTAGCAGTAGTTTTCAATTGGAGTATGATCAGTACAATTCATGACTATAAGGTTTTTATAAACAGAATTGATTATAATATTTACATCTTGTCTTTCCATGTTTGTTGAATTGTAAAGGGTGCATTCATTTAAGGTGAAGGAAGTCCCAAGATAACTCTTTAGGATGTGAAACTTGTGAAATTGAGTTTAATGAGAAGTTGACAATGATATCTGGTTTCCGATTTTCTAATGTAGCGGCCAGACTGACAATAATATTTCAATATTAGGGAATTTGATTAGAGTTTGGAAAATGAAAATGTAGTTATATACATACTTCTGAAAAGTATTGAATATACAGGAAAACGTATGGTTCTTCGTTCACATATAAATAATAATTAAAAAGTAATGTAACTCTTAGTGTTGGAATATTTGGTGAGGAATTACAATGTGAGTGTTGTTTGAAACGGGTCATGAGAAGATTATATGCATGAGACGTGGTCACCCATTCGCGTGTCTTAGCTGATTTCTTGATAAACTGCAGCTTATGGGAGTTCATTGGCCTTCTTGCTGCATAATGGGTGCTTTGTTTCCTATGAATTCGTGTTTGTTACTATTGGCATTTAAAGAGCTTTGAGTTTTGGGGCTTTTAATACGAAGCTATCATTACGAGCAAAAGTAGGCAACATGATATGGCAGAAGCAGATCAGTTGATTGCATCGTCTCAGGATGTCTTCATCACTCATTTGTTTCTTGCTCTATTAGTTTAAAGTATCTTTAGCTGGCTACCCTGTTAAAAAGTTGATGAATACTCGTAATGCAAACATAATTAGACATATACAAACAAACATCTAGAAATTATAGTTGTTTAAACATGTTATATCTATCTTGAGAACCTTAATGTATGTTGTTTTCGCTATAGCTGTGTTTTCGCTGGAATTTATAGCTGTGGGCTTAGCCAAACATCTAGAAAATTATAGGTTTAAACTTAGGACCATTCTCAGTTTTGGGATTGGAACTCCGTCTCTTCGCTGAATATCACTGAATTCTTCTTTTCTGTACCAATTTTCTTCTCTCTTATTCTGTCGCTTTTGTTAATTTCTGATAATCAATTTGTATATTGTCGAATTTCGTTTAATTATGTTTAAATACTTAATTTTGATTCTGCAGCATGCTTATGATCGTCAACTGTATGTGATAGATATTATGCCTTCGTGCAAGGGTCCTGTTGTCTATGTGTTGACGATGTTAATTATTATCATTGTTCTTTATGCTATAAATTTAATTAGTAATTTTTTTAGATAATGAGCATAGAAATTGAAAAAATTTAGAATATTTTTCCCACGTATGTTTGGTTTGCCAGAAACATACTTCGTATTAAACACAACCCCCCTTCAATAATTCCCAAACTATGAGAAGGGCTATTTAAGAATCGAGAGAGAAGCCCTGCACCCCTCCATCTCAGCCTTTAATTATGAGAAGTTCATATAATGAAATGAACCACTGTAGTACATCATTGTTAATTCACTTGTGATTTTCTTTCTTTCTTCTTATTTTATTGTTCTGATTACAATTCTCTTGACTTAAATGAAAGATTGAGATTTGTCTATCTGGTGCTTCTTTTGTCATGTGACTTTTAAAACAATGAACTTCTAATGTACTCATTTTGTATATTGACCTTTTGCAAGGTTATGGAGCCGATTTAACGAAAATTATTCAAACTTTCTTAAGCTGCCCATGCTTACACTTGTTTGCTCTGTAGCAACATAGGATTGACAATAAGATTTTAATCCCAGGATGGGCCTGACTCTTATTGGAGTTCTGACTATCAACAAACATGAGCTGCAGCGTACATGGTTCAAAGGATGTGATTTAATGTATCGAGAAATACAAGGACAACGACGTTGATAAAATCATTGTGACATACTTTTGCCCCCTGAAACTAAAAGTATTTATCAAGGTACTCAGTACTCTGTATACCGTTTTGGCAAACTTGTAATATATCTTACTTGGACTCTTACCCGGTCGATCTCATACTTGGTAACTGTATGGCACTTAGACACTTTAGGCTTCAAGTCATTGGAAATGTTTCACAAAATAAGCCAAGCTGAACCACTTGAATTACTGAGTTGAACATGGGTATTGGTCCGATAAACATAACTTATAATGAACTTAAGTTATTGCTTTCTTATTTTCAAACTGTCCTCTTTAACTTCCTAATGATCAATCATACTTTCTTTAGAATAAAAAGAAAGTTTGAGTTGCTTTTCTGGCTTTAGTCTTCTCTTTTTTCTGAGTGACACCTGTATTATTTTACATGCCTCTTAAGCAAAATGGCTTCATTCTTAGCCTTCATTCTGCTTCATATAGGTTTTCACACTTAATTTGCTAACATATTATGAAAAAAATTGATCCACTCTTCATCTATGTAGTTTGATGCTATATTTATAGCTGTGTTTCTTTAAATCCTCTCTTTCTGGTCCTTTTAAACCTTAGTACTATTTCTTGTCTTCACAAAGACAAGTAGGAACCTATGTCTGCTTATACTTCTGTTCTAGGTTGTCTCATGAATTACGATATTGATTATATTTGTTTCATTTTTCTTTCTTCTACTTCTTGTCGTACTTCACGAAAAGGATAGATTTCAAGATTACAAGGAAATATCTTGTGGATCAAATCTTAAGAAAAAATTTGCTCCATGAGCTTGTGGATGTCAAAAAACTGAATTTTGTTACCAAGAGAATTTTGATGTTTCTTCCCTTCACTGTCAGAATATATCGTTTTGATGTTAGGTTACACATTTTCAAATGGAGTCAAACCCATTGAAATAACTTCAGAAATGCCCAAAATACTTTGATTTAACTTTTCTAGAAAAAAATTTATTGTTTAAATTTGAAATGCTTAAAAAATTAGTGTTTTATCCTAAAGCTGGGTGACAAAGTACATCAGAGTGTTGGGCCCAAAACAAGAACATTATTCCAATTTGACTTGACATATTATCATTAAAGGCTATTGCACCTATCTTTCACATGTATAATGATTATGAAAACATGTATTGTTTGAGTTTGACCTGTTGCAGAGTCTTGAGGATTCAAGCCTATATATAAAACAGTGTATGATATTGGCTTATATGACATCCTCTATGAATGAATGTTTATCATGATTGAGTGTTTGTTTTGTCAAGAGTTTGATTGTGTGACCAGGAAAAATACTGTTCAGCTGAGTATTATCTTTGCTTGATGTCTAAACTTAATTGTGTTCAAAATTCATAGGAATTCAATGTGTTCTGACTTCCCGTTGTATATGTGTAGATCAGACTTCCCATCTCATATATTTTATATGAGAATCAAACTGCCCTCTATTTCCAGATGAAAGATAAATGCATGACGGTTTATAGTTCTAACTCAAGTCATGAAGCTACACAAGCCCTCAATTTCAAGCTGTCTTGGATACCTGCAAATTAATGTCGTTCATCACCAAGGAGTCGGGAGGTGGTTTTGGTGAAAAGCCATTAATCATGGCCTGTAAGTTTTGAGGTTTACAATTTCAGTTCCTGATCTAATCACGATTCAAATTTTAACCTAACAATGCGTAACTAAATGACATTTTTTCAATTATGTTTATTCCAAATAATTTAGATCAGATGCAACTCCCCCCCCGCCCCCCCCTTCGTTTTTTTTTACTTTCGATCGAAAATATTGCATTTGTTCATGCATATTCGTTTGAATTTTGAGAAAAATGCTACTTGAGTTTCGTTTTATAAACACTCTTAGAGTATTTTTTTTTTCATGTATTTAAAAAACCAATTAGTCAAACCAACGAAGATTAACCACATGAAAAACGTAATGTCCGTGTTTTATCTAAATTAAAAACCAGTCAAGTACTCTTTAGCATTTTTCCACCCTGAAAACACTCATCCAAAAAAATCGAGCCTACCAATCCACTCCTACACTACGGTAGCAAATTAAGTAATTTTGAGTCCGACATAATTAGCCAATATCTATTAAAAAATTCACATTTTTCACACACTAGAATGTTCTAATCTATATTATTAGCAAAAAATATTCTTTACTAGTTTATGAATTTCAAAAAAGCAATGATGGTAAATTGATAAAATAAACATTGATCTGTCTTCTATCTTTGCCAAAAAACAATAGGAAATTAGGAAAACAAATAAATTACCCAAACACACTTTTATCTATGATTTCAGTTGACAAAAATATGAAATCGCTTTGAAGCCTCATTTTTATGTCTACCCAAAAGATATTCTGTTAGTCTATTAGTACTTTGTGAAAGAAAAAAGTCGTATTTCATAAAGAAAAATATCATTTGTTCACGTCACTCTTTCACCTCCACCTTCTAGATTCATAACTCTACATTTTTTCTTATAGGTTCAAACAGCTTGTCACGAGCACACACAAACTTCGTCGTCTTGTCAGGATGTATCTCAATCGCCAAAAACTGATATGATAATGTGCCGAGGAAACATCCAATGAAAATCAATTATAGCGTGGATTCATTGATGGGAGTTACAGCCTTACATCTTAGATCTTTGTTAATGCTGGTACATCTGTGCGATATTCAGCCCATTGATGCCCGAAGACATAGTAATGCACTCAGGAAGTAGATTGGGGTTATCATTTGACATAAATTATGCAATACAAATCATACAAGGTAAGTCTGCAGTTGCGAGCTCCGGTCATACAAGTTCTTTATGTGCAAACTGTTATTGAACATGTTACTTCAACCCCTTTATGATGATGTTAGTGAGAGAAAAAATTCCACACATTTGATAGCTTTACTTTTTCTTCGAGGTTATGCCATCTGGTGAATTGACTTGCCCGTAATTTGGATAAAGATATCTCATTTTCAACTTTTGAACAGAGAAAAGAAATGTAAATCAGTTAACAACTCTAATAAGTGGCGTAAAAAAAGGGCATATCCAGGTTACCATTGTGTTATTGGTGATGCTAAGACCATCCCCACTTAAGTCAGCTTCTTTCAGATGGCTATATCTTGGCAAGTTGAGTATGAGGCTTGCGTCAGGTCTATGACAAAGTAAACAATGCTGTCTTTGCATGAGTTTGATTAGTGTGCTGAAGCAATGAGCTTAATAAGTTCAGTGTTATACAAGCAATACATTAAGCATGGTACAAGAGTAAACTGCTGGAGCACAAACCTTCTAGTGCAGCTGTGAGGCTGTAGGATCTTCTGCGATACATTGGTTGAAATTAACTCCCTCAAAGAGATTTGCAGGACACAAATGGGATCATCTTTACCTGGGAGACACTGATTTTACAGGTAATAGTTATCCAAGTTCTAATGCCTAACTTAACTAACGCAAAGTTCTGAAATAATGCATGTATGATTGGTGGTGGCATGCAAGGGGATTAGCTATTTTATAAGTTAGTGGAATGTTACTTTTTGTTTCTCAAAGTGCAATGAGCTAAAAGAACTAAGCCTACATTCTTTTAAGTCCAATCTTTTGAATTAAGGCATTTGATGTTGATACTCTTGTAATTTGTTGTTTATAGTAATTAATGGATTAAATTTTTGTAGTTGATGTTATTTATTTTTTTTTTTTTTTTTTTTTTTTTTTTTTTTTTTTTTTTTTTTTTTTTTTTTTTTTTTACATTTACTGGCTATATAAGCTCTCATATAATTGTATATGCACAGCACTGCACTACTTTAATGATATTAATCCTTGTATCAGTTCTATTCATGCCTAAGGCATTCGTAGCAATATCATTTGTTTATCATCGTTGTATTTAATTAATTTGCAAAAACATATGATTAAAACGAATGTGAAGTATGGAAAAGTAAAGTAGACACGCGCGCGTGCGCGCGCCGTGTAACACTAGTAATATATATAATATATATATATATATATATATATAAACAAAAACTACTCCAAAAAGTTCAATAGATAGTTCATGAGAAAACACAATGGTCGGTGACATAACTAGCAAACTTGTCTCGTACTTCTTTGATTTCCGCATCCGTAAAAGGCTCATCTCTTGGTGTGTTGAATACCTACATATTATATATGTATATATAAAAATTGAAAAGTGAATAAATATGAAGTTCAATATAAATATATATCTCATCAAAGACGTAATTAATTAACCTCGAAATAATACATTCGTTTGAGGGGGATTTCGTGCCTAAATAACTTATAACATATCTACCCATTACATGGTTTTAAAGCTTTATCATGTTCTTAAACACTCGTTGAATCTTCCTACGACTGGATTGCACTCGTATAGACACACCTAGGTCATTTTAGGGTGTGAAATGGCAATTTAGGCCATTTTAGGGGTTTTCGGGCCTAACTTCTTAAAAATCTACCCATTACATGGTTTTAAAGCTRGATCATGTCCTAAAACACTCATTTAAGCTTTCTACGACTTGATTGCACTCGTTTACACACACCTAGGTCATTTTAGGGCGTGAAATGGCCATTTTGGGGCGTTTTAGGATTTTCGCGCCTAACATCTTATAACTCTACCCACTACATGGTTTTAAAGCTTGATCATGTCCTAAAACACTCATTTAAGCTTACTAGGGCTTGATTGTACTCGTTTAGACACACCAATGTCATTTTAGGGCGTAAAATGGCCATTTTGGGGCGTTTTATGGGGTTTTCATACCTAACTTCTAAAAACAACCTTATTAAATGGTTTTAAAGCTTGAACATGTCCTATAACATTCCTTGAAGCCTCCTGGACCTTGATTATACTCGCTTAGTGTAAGCGTGTGCCCTTGTCGAGGCCTACGCGCTACGTCGATTTCGTTCGTTGGCTTGAGCCACAAATCTCGCACGTGAGTGCGTTYGGGTAGTGTTGTTGAGTGGGGGAATCGCCACCGTGCCTATACAGGTTAATCACAGATGCCTGAAATATTGGTGCCAAGTCAATGGCCCCACTATTTGATCCAGTAACCAGTTCGTAACTTTAGGGACATGGTACGAAAAGAATCATTGACCTAATCCGCCTGCATGTAGCAGCCCCTACTCGGTCTCATTGTAATTCCATTCGATCAAATCCTTTGAATACACAACAACTTAGCATTTTTATCCTTATGAAGCGCTCTAGCCTTAGAAATTTATTAAAAGTGTGAGTTTCTATCATGCAAATATTACTACCTATCCTTATTGTTGTGACCACTTCAAATTAATTAATAAGGTGCTTAAGATCCATTTGTCCATGATTAATCTGAATTTAATGTGATTTAACAATTTCATGTCTTGTTTAAGCATTTAAAAGCATCTCATGTATAAACAATGACAAAAACATATATGAGATGATGATCAATAATAGAAAACTCAAATATATGTTTCAAACTTACCTTGCTTCGCTATCAATCACAGAAGAAAACAAAGGTTAGTGTATCAAAACTTTGCTTCCAATTGAATCGCTTATCATAATGAAAGAGATTGTTAGCACTGATAATTATGAGTAAAACAATTGCAATAAAGCGAAAATGATTGAAAACTAACGAATTTACATGATTGAAATTCAAAAGCAAAAGCAAAAGTAAAATCAATATATTATATTAATCAAAATTAATAATAAGAGTAGAGAGAGAGAGAGTTTGATTGAATAGCCTTGGAATTTGTACCTAGATTCGCAAAGAAAAGACTCCGAAAGTTGCGAAGAATTTGAGAAACTTGGACGTTTTGAGTGATTTGTGAGAGAGAATTTTTAGAGCTTTTAATTGCACTTTGATTGATGATTTTCGTTGATGTTCACTTAAGCACCAAGAGCATGTAWTTATATGCATTTTGGGGAAGGATAAGATAGAAAAGACTAATTGTATCTATCTTTTTCTGATATCTTTGGGAATTTTACATCTATATCTTTTGGATCAATTCTGTTGTACGAATTAACCTTTATCCACTTTTGGATAAACTTGGTAGACAATATTAACCTTCTAAAATAATTCGGATCATTCCCGGATCATTTGGATTTATCTAAGAATTTCTGAATTCATTTTTTTTCGAAAATCATTTTTAAAAAACTTGTAAAAATCATAGAAAGTCAAAGAAAAATCAGGAAAATAATTTAAAAATACTAGTGAACTCAGATAAAGGAGAASAACAAAATGAAAAGTGGAAATTAGAAAAATAACCAACGGACAATATTCTAAAAAATCCTAAAAATAAAGAAAAAAGCCAAAAAAGAAAGTAATTAAAATAAATAAAAATAAATACTTTCCGCCTATTATTGTGCTCTCAACGTATGATTTCAAACTCAACTTTAATTCAACCTTGCGCAAATGGGTGTGTTTATATATTTTGTCGCAACTTCCGAAATCAAATCTATTTCGAGATTTCATACTTTTCTCATCGGTACTAAATTTGGGGTGACATTTTTAGGTGTCTACACTTAGACACGACAAGGTTATTTAGGGCGTGAAATGACAATTTAGGCCATTAGGGGATTTTAGGGATTTTCTAGCCTAACTTCTTAAAATCTACCCATTACATGGTTTTAAAGCTTGATCATATCCTAAAACACTCATTTAAGCTTCTAGGGCTTATTGCACTCGTTTAGACACACCTAGGTCATTTTAGGGCGTGAAATGACAGTTTAGGCATTTTAGGGGTTTTCGAGCTAACTTCTTAAAAATCTACACATTACATGGTTTTAAAAGCTTGATCATGTCCTAAACTTCTCTTTAAGCTTTGTAGGGCTTGATTGCACTCGTTTAGACACACCTAGGTCATTTTAGGGCGTGAAATGGCCATTTTGGGGCGTTTTAGGGGTTTTCGTGCCTAACATCTTATAACTCTACCCACTACATGGTTTAAAAGCTTGATCATGTCCTAAAACACTCATTTAAGCTTCCTAGGGCTTGATTGCACTCGTTTAGACACACCTAGATCATTTTATGCCGTAAAATTGCCATTTTGCGGRGTTTTATGGGGTTTTCARGCCTAACTTCTAAAAACAACCCTATTACATGGTTTTAAAGCTTGAAAATGTCCTAAAACATTCCTTTAAGCTTCCTAGGCCTTGATTTCACTCTCTTAGACATGACAAAGTCATTTTAGGGCGTGAAATGACAATTTATGCATTTTAGGGGGTTTTAGGGGTTTCGTGCCTAACTTCTTAAAACTTTATCCATTACATGGTTTTAAAGTTTAATCATGTCGTAAAACACTCATTTAAGCTTCTTGGGTCTTGATTGCACTCGTTTAGACATACTTTGGTCATTTTAAGGCGTGAAATTACCATTTTGGGGCGTTTTATGGTTTTAGTGCGTGGAACATTTACAGCTTTTACCTAATACATGGTTTTAAAGCTTGATCATATCTAAAAAACAATCACTTAAGCATCCTAGGGAAGGCTTGCAGTCTTTAAGACACAACAAGGTCATTTTTTATAAATAACCTAGAAAATTTATAAATGGCAAAATTAACGTTCAACATACCTTGTCAAGATCGGTTCCACAAGTACAAGAAGATACTATATCCGACATGAACTCCATCACGTACAGTCCACAATCAACTCCATTTGGTTGTTGGGCACACTAATTTCAAAAGACATGAAAATAAAAGAAGAAATTAAATTACAAGTCTTTTGGCCTGAAATAACATGGAAAACACCTAATTAGTTATTTTCTTTGAAATTCACTAACCCTCGTTGTTTTCCATGTTGGAAGCGTAGGTTTTCTACAAATAATKTTTCCACGCAATTTGACCATCTCACATTCTCACTACATCATTAAAATAAAGAACGCAATATGACGGATGTTTAAATTGAAGATAATCTAAAATCACACAAACACACACATGTATGCTTAAAAGCTAAAATTGTACCTATTCAATAAGGATTTGATTATTAAAGTTCGAGGTTTATCTCCTCGTGCTTTCTCCATCTGTTAGCTTTTCTACTAACCAAGTAAATACAATATATTAACAAATTGTCGAGTGAGAGAGAAAGATGAAAGGCAATACCTTATTTAAGTGTATTATTATAAACTGGCAACGGGTTTAAATTTTAATATACCAACATATTTTAAGAAATTTATAAGCTACAATAGAATAAGATAAGATTSTTAATTTAAGGAGTTAAATAGCTAAGCAACCTTATTACATGGTTTTAAAACTTTATCACGTCCTAAAACACTCATTTAAGATTCCAAGGGGTTGATTGCACTCGTTCAGACAAACCTAGGTCATTTTAGGGCGTGAAAKGACAATTTAGGCCATTTTTAGGGGGTTTTAGGGGTTTTCGCGCCTAAATTCTTGATCATGTTTTTAAAGCTTGATCATGTTTAAAAACAATCATTTAATCTTCCTATGTCTTGATTGCACTCATTTAGACACACCTAGGTCATTGTAGGGRGTGAAATGACCATTTTGGGGCGTCTTATGAGTTTTTCACGCCTAACTTCTAAAAACAACCCTATTACTTGGTTTTAAAGCTTGAACATGTCCTAAAACATTCCTTTAAGGTTCCTAGGCCTTGATTGCACTCACTTAGATACACAGGGGGATTTCATGATTAATTAAATATTTCTAATATTTAAAGAATATAAACCACAACCAAATCCTTTCAAATCATGACTATTTTATTAGAATGTCAAACTAAACTTAGCACCAAATCAATAAAATATACGAACTAAGGCCTTAACATACCCCTTCTATTGTCTCACATGCATTCAATCTAAAATAAAACTAAACAAAATTAAATTAAATTAAACACTCTAATAAAGTACCGAAAATACGAGAATTTCAATGCATATATATATATATATACTTACAAACCCATTTCTAGACTTACTCTACGGGCGTGGGGCGGGTCACCGGGGCGGACTGGGTTCGGTCCCTCTTCTCCGCGGGGTACAGTCTCGGTTGAGACACCGTATTGCGAAGAATTGAATTCTTGCTATTTTGCATAGTGTGAGTATGCTTGGCATTGAGGGTCATAGAAACTCGAAATCGAATAGAGGAAGTCGCCACCGCACTTCTTTCGGGAAGTTGCGGAACCCATTTTAAGCCTTACCGGCATAGTGCATCTAAGGRAAAGGACTCCATGTTAGGTCGTGCACCAAATCTGGATTGGGGGACGAGGGTAAGGGCGAAGTAGTGCACAACACCCCCCCCATCTAGCGGCCTCTACTAGGTCTCATTGCAAATTCACCAATTCTAATATCGAACAACATATATGTCCGTATTGATCCTTAATTGTTACTAGGCGAGTGGATTAATGCATGTAAGACTATTAATTATTGTCGCTTTGAATTAGGTCAAGATTCAAGGATCCTAAACCATTTGTCCATAATTATCTTATTAGGCGTGACAATCAATTAATAGGTCTTTAATTAGTAAGAATAATGGTGATGGAGAAAGTATGTACAAGAATAAGACTTAGAATATACATTAAGGAAGGAGAAAATGACTTACCTCGAATCGCTATCCAAGATAAGACAAAAAGCAAAAACAATTGTTAGATTTGAAATCTAAATCGCCTCGCAAAGTGCTATTTACATGAGAAAATCAAAGAAAAAGTTAGTATTGACAATAATATTGAAATCGAATTAAAAACAAAGAAATGAGAGTTTATTTACATTTTAATTGATGTCAAATAGTTAATTATTCAATGTTACATGATTCAAAGTGATAAAAACAAGAAAAATCAAAGAATAATTAAAGAGAAGAGAAGAAAGAGAGAGCTTCTATGAGTTGTGGCCTCATAGGTTATACCAACAATGCGTGGTCGAACAATCCTCGAACGATTGCTTTGAATGCCATGATCTCTTTATTTGAATGCCTTGATCTCTTGATTTGAATGTGTATGAATATGTTTTTGAGTGTGTATTGAATTCGAAAGAGTTTCTTTGAGAGTTTTTTGAAGAGAGGGAGAGAGTATGGACGAGTGAGATTGAGAGAATGGCCGAGCTTTTATCGTCCAAAGCTTTGCAAATGAGACGGGGTKGGCCAATATTTATAGTCCAAAGCCAAAAAAGGCAAGAATTTGGGCGCAATTACGCCCAGTATCTTGCCATTTTTTGGTTGATTTCCCTTGCCTTTTTTGAAGATTGCGTATAATATAAAATCGAAATAAAATATCTTTTGATTTTATTTGATCGTGCAATTTTGACACAAAGTCACTAATTGATTTGGGGAGATATTTGTGAGGGCTCCATGCTCGGGTGCGGCCCCGAAGCTCTCGAAATGAGTTGTTTCGCTCGGGTGCACATTTTTTCTTAGGAAACTCATAACTATTTTTCCACAACTTCACAAATTATGGAAAAATATGCACAAAATTCCTAGTGCAATGGGTCAAAATTTCGTGAATTTTGGAATTGTTTTCATAATTTAATTAATTATCGCAAAATTAATCAAATTGTAGAAAATTTCGACAATTGCAAAATACGCTTYGATAAATTCAGAAAAATTTCGAAAAATTCTAGAAAAATGTCTAAAAATAAGTTAATATCATTTTGAAATTAAAACTTATTTTTCAGGGTGCTTTGGGCAAGAAAAGGTGTTTCGCCTTTGTAAATCGAGATTCTAGAGCATTGTTTAAGGCAGTTGTTCTTTAGAATTAGACAAATTGCATTGTGGTATAGTTTTACCATTGCCCTTTATGGAGAGACAAATTTAGGTATCTAGTTATCTACACTTACAAACACAAAAAAACAGTAATTCAATTCAACATTATTCAGTTAATGCAACAAACATTTGCAACAGTTTCTTGTATTCGTTGCATAGATAGTCTAATGCAACACTTTTCGTTCAGGACGGAGGATAGCTCAAGACGTTTTGCGATCTTGAGTTACCCTTTTCGCCGACACCTACAAAAAAAAAGGTTAGTTTTACCTATTATCGCACCCCCATGCGGTTATGTTTCCTCGGAAGCGCTTGTATCCTTGGGCGATTCTTCTCCTTACGGCTGGCCTTGGCTTTTCAGGAGAACAACAGTGACTTGAAAATGATTGTCCTAACTCACGATTATGAATTATCTTGAAAACGACATGGGTCTTTTTTAATGCCGAGAGATTCGAAAATGATAGTCCCAAGTCAGGATTAAGGACTATCTTGAAAACGACATAGGTCTTTATTAATGCCTAGTGAGACTTGAAAACAATAGTCCTAACTTTGGATTAAGGACTATCTGAAGAAATGGCATAAGTCTGTTTTAATGCCTAGAGGGACTTGAAAATGATAGCCCTAAGTCAGGAGTAAAGACTACCTTGAAAACGYCATAGGTATATTTTAATGCCGAAGGACTTGAAAATGATATTCTTAAGTCAGGATCTTGAAAATGGCATAGGTTTCTTTTAACGCCGAGAGTGACTTGAAAATGATAGTCCTAGGTCAAGATTAAGAACTATGTTAAAAACGGCATAGGTCTATTTTAATTCCGAGAGACATGAAAATGACAGTCCTAAGTCAGGATTAAGGACTAACTTGAAAATGGCATAGCTTTGTTTTATTGCCGAGAGAGACTTGAAAATGATAGTCCTATGTCAGGATTAAGGACTATCTTGAAAATGCCATAGGCTGTTTTTAATGCCGAAAGAGACTTTAACTTGTAACTTGTGAGCTCAAAATTGAGAAGGTGCTTCAAAGGCTACATAAGTCTGGTTTTATGTTCCTAGTGCACGAAGGATTGGTATGGTCTAGTTCAATGCCCCACATCATGTCCAAGTCTTGTTTAGGACGGAACGATGTATGGACAGAATTGTACCATTTGTAGGTTTGGTTTAAGACATGAAAGGACGATAGTAGAGTCTAATCCTAGTACCAAGGGTCAATTGAAGGATGCCGATTGAAGAGGACCTATAGAAGTGTGACTATTGAAAGGTGACTGGAGATGAGAGGCTAGAACTTGAATTTGACATTGATATTGATGGGGCAATGAATTTGACTTGAAAGACACCTAGTCCATAAGTGGAGTTTTAGATTTCCCACTTGGACACGCAATCGAGCCTTAGGAGACGAGAAGCCCCCAACTAGAAAATAAGGGATGTTTTGAGTATATCATGATGACGACAAGCCCCTCAGCAAGATTTGGAGACAAGTTTGATGGAGTCCCTTATGAAATCATTAGTGACAATGGCACTCACTTTCAAGCAAGGTGTGCGGATCTGATTGCCAAATATAGAATCCAACACCACAAGTCATCACCTTACATGCCGCAAGCCAATGGAGGAGTTGAAACAACCAACAAAAATCTCAAAACAATTATCTCTAAGATGACGGAGAATTACAGAGATTGGCCGCATAAGCTACACTTTGCTTTATGGGGTTACAAGACCTCTATTC
This sequence comes from Bassia scoparia, assembly GCA_008642245.1. Taxonomy (NCBI): domain Eukaryota; kingdom Viridiplantae; phylum Streptophyta; class Magnoliopsida; order Caryophyllales; family Amaranthaceae; genus Bassia; species Bassia scoparia. The sequence continues at coordinate 28,692 of SNQN01006841.1, forward strand.
GCACTTCAACGGGGGCTACTCCTTTTTCACTGGTATATGGTGTCGAAGTTTTCAACCAGTAGAACTAGAGATCCCGTCTCTAGGCATTGTCTTAGAAAGTAAGCTCCKAGAAGCAGAATGGGTAAGGGCAAGATTCGACGAGTTAGCTTTGCTCGACGAGAACCGGCTGGCAGCCTTGCATCATGTGCAAGCATACCAAAAGAGGGTCGAACGATACTTCAATCAACAATTCAAATCACGAGGCATCAATGAAGGTGATTTGGTTCGAAATGCACTCCGCAAGGCAGTCTTAGATCCTTGAGGCGAATTCCGTCCCAATTGGGCGGGTCCTTACATTATATTGTTAAGAAGATCTTACCAAAAGGGGCAGCTCAACTAATGGACATCAACGGTGATGATTTCTACAACCTCACCAACTTAGACTAGCTCAAGAAGTACTACGTCTAAGGCATGCACGCGRACCGCGTTTRAGCAACACAATAGCACCATGCATTAGAACTACGAATGACCTGATTCCTGACGGGATACGTAGGCAACCTTTCTGTTGGGCCACAAAATATCCAGCCTAGTAGAAGGAATCGAGACCGAAGGAAAGCAAGCCCAGCCGAAAGGAAGTCAAAATAGAGGAAGGAAGTCAGCAATAATAAAGGCCAAAACGACCGTTACAAAGACGTTGCGAATCGTAATCAAAACGGCCATAAAGGCGCGCAAATCAAAGCGATGCATTAGRGAGTGTAAGTGTCGTATGTAGAATGTATGTATATATAAGACAATACTTTGTACAGATGCACCCATGTAACGATACTCATACTTGCAATATACGAATTCAAAGCTTTCATTTTTTTCAATTCTTATCTTTATTTTTGTTTCTTTTTCTTTTAATTATGATCATCTTATTAATCAAACTTAGACTACTTTTTATTCAAACATTTTGGCGCCCACTGTGGGGCTCGAACCCACGACCACCAGTTTAAGAGCCTTGATTATGGGCAATTTTGACGTTCATCCTTCAATCCTCAAGGTGATTATGGGCAATTTTGACGTTCATCCTTCAATCCTCAAGGAAATGAAGGCTTTGTGTGATCAAATGAACGAAAAGATTTCCCTGATATAACGTGAAAACGATGCGTTGCAYTCTCAAGTGGCCTTTGCTGTCTCGATAGCCAGCGTTGGGATGAGTCGTCGTCGTGATGTATCATCGGTTGCGACGCATCTGGACATGGGACAAGTCTCAGCACTATCCTCAGCTGGGACAGGTCAAGTCACAACACCATTCTCSACTAGGACTGGACAAGTCTCAACACCATCTTTGGCTGGGACATGGAGCAGTCCGATTGACCTCGACCTAGTATTAGGCTTGGGTAGGACCACGTCGACAATACCACAAACGACGCCACCAACCTCAGCGTTTAGAATGACGTGGACACCTGCTAGTCAAATGACGTCAGCATTCAGGGTGCCAATCACCCCGATGTAGCAGGTAATCAAACCCATTGCCCCGAAAAGTGGGGCAATGGGGCATATGACGTCCGCAGCGATGAAGTTGCCGCCGTGGATGCGCAGAGCCATGCCAACAGCGACCTCGGTCCTGGTGATGGAGCAGTTTAGTATGTCGTCACCAATGATGACAARTGTATCGTTGGGGATATATTCGACTCTAGCATGGGGACAGGCGACGCAAGGGTCGCCGGTTCGACAATGATGCTGGGACCTCCCTCAATGCCGTTTTTGAGTCAGTTTATAGGGAGATGGCGCCAGATCAGAGACACGTTTCAAATTTGGAAAMAGAGCTGGTCTTACTGAAGGAGTCAATGGCAAAAGTTCTAGGGGTGCCACCACCTATGGAAAGGGAGGCACTAGAAAGCTATGCTGACTCACCCTTTGCTGATCACATTGCCCTAGTAGAATTCCCCAAGAAATGCATCGTTCCGTCGATGAGTCTGTATYATGGGACGAGTGATCCGACGGATCACATGAATCAGTACAAACAGAGGATGATGATGGCTCTAATCTCACATGAGTTGAGAGAAGCTTGCCRATGCAAGGGTTTCAGTTCGACATTGATCGGGCCTGCCTTACAGTGGTTTATAAATCTGCCCAATAGGAGCATCTCGACGTTTGTAGAATTGGTCGACYTCTTTAATACTCAGTTTGCCAATAGTRGGAAGGTCAGAAAGCAACCCATGGACTTATATCGGATCCTGCAAAGGCACGGGAAGACCTTACGGGGTTACCTTGATCGTTTCTTAACGAAAAAAGACAGAGATCGCGTCCCCAGATACCCCGACAGTTGTTGAAGCATTCAGGAGGGGACTGCCAACGGAGTCAGACCTTTATAAGGAATTGACGAAGTACCACCATTCGACATTTGAGGACGTGTAATCCAAGTCCTTGGCCTACATACGATTGGAGGAGGATCTAGAGGAAAATAGAAAAAATGCGGACTTCAGTCGGAGGTTTTCTGTGCCAAGAAGACGAGATAACCGTTTGAGGCCTTACCCAAAGCCAAAAGGGGAGCAGCCGAGGGATAATACAGTCAAAGTTAGAGACGACCAACAGGAGTTGCTAACAAGGATTGAAGACTACTGCTTCAGTATCAATGCAGAAAGGTTGGTGGACAAACTCAAAGCCATGGGTTCCAGGGTAAGATGGCCCAAAGAGAGTAACAAGCCAGCTGAACAGAGGGATCCAAACAAATGGTGTGAGTTTGACTCCGACATAGGTCACAGGACGGAGGATTGCATCGCTCTATGGAAAGAAGTGGCCTACTTGCTAAAGAATGGGTTCATTAAAGATGGTGTGACCGAGAAGACAAAAGCTCTACTCGAAGGGAAGACGTCTAAACCAGAACGACCAAAGTCCCCACCACTAGCTAAGGTAGTGAATTTTATTTCAYGAGGGTTGGACATCCGTGGACCGATCTACTCAGCGGCCAAAAAAAGGAGAGCCAAGGAGGAGAAGGATCATTGAGGAGGCACTCAAGTCTCAAGGGTGGTAGTGAAAGATTGGAAAAGGCAACCGATTGTCTTTGATGAACCTGACTCGGCGGTGGACGAACACCATGAGGGCTTGGTCATTTCCATCAGAGTGGGGAACTGTTTGGTTCGACGAGTATTGGTTGACAATGGGAGTAGTGAAAACATGATCACCATCGAGGCCCTAAGGAATATGGGCATCGGAGACTCCGACGTAAACTGGAAGACGACGACGTTGGTCGGATTCAGCGGGGAGTCCAGGGAAACAGCACGAATAATATATTTGCCTGTATGTGCCAAGGGCATCAACYTCTAGGTATAATTTGATGTGGTTTATGAGTTTTTGGCTTATAATGTGATCTTAGGTACCCCGTGGATCCACAAGATGAGAGCCATTCCATCTACCCTACACCAGTCAGTGAAGTTCCCGTCCGAGTGGGGAGTGCAGGAGATTAAAGGGGACCAAATATTGGCGAAAGAATGCTATATGGAGGCGTTGAAGCCAACGAAAGGACAATCATCGGCGTTACAATTACATCAAGCCAGGACGGTCATGAGTGTAATCGGGTGTTAGAAGTACGAAGCTAAAGAGATCGTCTTAGATGCGTCGAAACCTGAAAGAAAGGTAAAGGTGGGAAAATGTCTAGATCCRAAGGTACGATCTGAAGTCATAACCCACAAACAAAGTGTTAACCCAAAGCACGGGCTAGTAAAGAAGAAACGACGAAAGTTTGCCCCGAAGTYACATAAGGTAATCAATGAAGAGTTAGACAACCTGTTGGCAACAGGGAAAATAAGGGATGCAAGGTACCCTAACTGGTTGTCCAACGTCGTGGTAGTTCCCAAAAAGAATGGGAAGTGAAGAGTATGCTGATTTCACGGACCTCAATAAAACTTGCCCAAAAGACCCATTTCCCTTGTCGCACATTGACGCCGTGGTAGATGCTACAGCAAGACATGAACTGCTCATCAGATCATATGATCTAGTTGGATCCGAGAGCCCAGGGGAAGACAGCGTGCATCACGGATAGAGGAGTCTACTGCTACAAGGTCATGCCATTTGGTCTAATGAATGAAGGGCCGACGTACCAAAGGTTGGTTAATATGATGTTCAAAGAATTAATAAGGGACACCATGGAGGTCTACATCGATGATATGTTGGTAAAATCCAAGAAGACGCAGGATCATATCCAACATTTGAAGATCACATTTGACATCTTGAGACAATATAGCATGAGGCTAAACCCAACGAAGTGCACATTTAGCGTGTCAGTAGGAAAGTTTTAGGGGTATATGGRGACAYAAAGAGGGATCGAGGCAAGTCCTGARCCAATTAAAGCCGTTGTCGAACTTGAATCCCCAAAGACCATGAAAGATGTCCAAAAACTAACAGGTAAAATTGCTGCCTTAAATAGGTTTATTTTTAAGTCTTCTGACAAGTGCAGGTTGTTCTATGACACACTACAAAAGAACAAGAAGTTCGAGTGGATGGAACAGCATGAAGACGCCTTGCAGGAGTTGAAAAGATATCTGATGTCCCCGCCGTTACTGAGCAAGCCAAAAGACGAAGAGGTGTTGCGTCTATATTTGTCTGTGTCAGAATATGTAGTAAGTTCAGTGCTACCTCGGGAAGAAGATGGGACGCAGTTACCAATCTACTACGTTAGTAAGACTTTGACAGGGCCAGAGGTAAGATACTTTTTTTTTATTATTGCTAAGTAAATTAAAATCCAATTAAAGCGCAAGAAATAATACAACCTAAATAGTCCAGGAAATTAAGGCATCCCAACTAGGTTGGCACCCCTTAAGGGACCTAGACTAGGAAACAAACTAATTACATAGCAACATTATCAAACTAAGCCTGAAGAGGTAAGATACTCACTCATGGAAAAACTGGTATATGCTTTGGTTGTAGCAACGATGAAGTTGCGCCCATATTTCGAGGCACACACAGTGTGTGTCATGACCAATTTCCCAGTTAAAGCAATTTGGCGCAAACCAGGGTTAACAAGACAGATGACGAAGTGGATGGTGAGACTAGGAGCCTTCAACATCTGGTATGAGCCAAGGATCGCAATAAAATCACAAGCGTTAGTAGATTTTGTGGCTGATTTTAGCACAGGAATGAACCAGGACGCGTAGAAAGAGGTATGTAATATGCTTGAATTAGTGCCAAGTACAGGTTGGACCTTGCAGGTTAATGGGTCGTCAAACATGAGGGGGACAGATCTAGGTGTTGTGCTAAAATTGCCACAAGGGGACCACATCATACTAGCAGTACGGTGTGAGTTCAAGGCGACGAACAACGAGGCGGAGTACGAGGCATTGATCTTTGGCTTGACTGTAGCAAAAGACATGGGGATACGAGAAATAAAGGTAAAAGGTGATTCTATGTTGATTGTGAACCAGGTTAAAGGAGAATACAACACTAAGGATTCAAAGTTGGCAACATATCTCAGTGTAGTCAAGGAGTTAGCGTCGTTTTGAAAGATGGACATTGAGCAAGTACCTAGAGACTTGAAAATGGAAGCAGATGCATTGGCAAATTTGGGGTCCTGTTTCAAGCATCAAGGGGAGACTAAAGTACCATTGGTGCACCTTTTGACCCCAACAACTGAGAAAACAACAACTAACGGATCTATCCCGGTGTATCGAAATGAYGACGACACTTCGTGGAGAAGACCTCATATTGATTGGTTGAAGCACGATGTATTACCAYGGAATAAGAAAGAAGCTCACAAATTTACAATAAAAGCTTCGACGTTTTTTAATAAATGATGTTTTGTTTAAAAAGTCGTTTGCAGGTCCATACCTAAGGTGCCTAGATAAGGACGAAGCATATCAGGTCTTGAAAAGTTTGCATGATGGAGAATGTGGTAAGCACACTGGGGGCATAAGTCTATCTCATAAAACACTAAGGATGGGAGACTATTGGCCTACTATGAGGAAGGACGTATTCAAGTTTGCCAGGAAATYAGACACGTGTCAGAAGCATTCACCCCTTAAACATCTGCAGCTTCCCAAAAGAAGTGAGGTGGCGACTTCCTTTACCCATTTCGAGTATAAACACACAACTCCAGGCATATTTACAATATGAAAAAGCAAGAATTCAATTCTAGCAAACTAACCGAGCTGCCCTTTATAAGGCTTCACCCCCTTCAGGGGTTGACCTCAGCTTTAGTGTCATGGAATTGAGCCATGGAATCTGCATGTYAATGCGTTGGGGTGTGTTGTCAAATTGAGGGGATCGCCACCGTGCCTATACAGGTTAATCACGGACGCTTGAAACATTGGTTCCAAACTAATGGCCCCACAGATAGGTCTAGTAACCAGATTGTGGGTTCGGGGACATGGTACAGACTAGATCTTTGATCCAATCTGCCCGCYTGTAGCGGCCTCTACTTGGTCTCATTGTAGTTCCATATGTCATAATTATTGAATACAAATAGCCTATCGATTTAACCCTGAAGGCGCACTAACCTAGTATTACTAAAATAGTAGGTTACTATTAATAAATAAAAATTCGTGAGCTACTTATTCTAAGTGACCACTATGAATTATGTCAATGTTATGGGTGCCTAAACCGGTTGTCCAAATTATCTGATTTTATGTGACCATGTTATGATTAAGCAAACAAGTCTTGTATTATAAAGAGAATTTATTCTCTTGCGAAACATAATCACATTATACAAAGATCCACAGAGATTAACATGCACTGCAAAAGGAACAAGCACGCAAAAAACCTAACAATATCACATAGATCAACCTAAAATTACTAAGTTGGTTTCTAGCAAATTTTAGATCGATTATTGTATTCGAAATTGAAATAAACGTAGTATTGAAAGAGGGTTTTGAACATTGAACGTGATATTGGATTATTCTTGAACTCGAAATTGAATTACAACATATTTTTGCAAACATACAGAGATTGAAATATTTGAATAATTCTACATGGTTGTTATTGATCAATGGTATGTCAAGCCTTTAATTAAACATAGTTTTAATTTATGAATAGAATTAAGCGATTATGAAATGAGAGTCTCKGAGTTGATACCTTGTATGCGGCGGTCGAAACGTTATTGAAGTACGCGCAAAGTGTCACTTGAATTGAATTTGAATTGAATGAAACGATAATGTGTTGGATGGAGTTTGGATAAGCTTAGAAGTTTTTTGAAAAGAGAAAAGAGGGAGTTCAGCCGCGATTTTTTCCTCCATCATTCGGAGTCCAAAGTGTCCTATTTATAGGCACAAAGAAGAAAAAACGAGCGTATATATGCTCAAAACGAGCGTAAATACGCTCACAGGAGCGTATATCCGCTCAAAACGAGCGTATATACGCCCAAAACGAGCGTATATACGCTCACAGGAGCGTATATATGCTCGACGCAGCGTATATACACTACAAGGAGCGTATATAGGCTCACAGGAGCGTATATACGCTCAAGGGAGCGTATATACGCTCGACGGAGCGTATATACGCTCGAGGAGCGTATATACTGGTATTATACCATATATTTGCTTTGATTTTCTTGGATTTTGGATGAATCTAGACACCCCTTTTGCAAGAAATAAGGTTCTAGGGGGTTCTAGAACATTCCGTGTATTTTTTTGATATTTTTGAAGTATTTTCT